>PVJL010008623.1:0-64918 GCA_004026885.1 Lyroderma lyra
TCCCCAGAAGGGGGATTGCTGGGTCAAATGGCAGCTCCATTCCCAATTTTCTGAGGAACCTCCACACTGCCTTCCACAGTGGTTGTACCAGTTTGCACTCCCACCAGCAGTGTACCAGAGTTCCTTTTTCTCCACATCCTCTCCAGCACTTGTTATTCCTTGTCTTGTTGATAACAGCCATTCTCACAGGTGTGAGGTGATATCTCATTGTGGTTTTGATGTGCATTTCCCTGATAGCTAATGAGGATGAGCATTTTTTTCATATGTCTGCTGGCCCTTTGTATTTCTTCGTGGGAGAAGTGTCTGTTTAGTTCTTCTGCCCACTTTTTAATTGGGTTGTTTGTTTTTTTGTTAAGTCGTATTAGTTCTTTATATATTTTAGATATTAGACCCTTATCTGATGCGTTATTGGCAAATATTTTCTCCCATTCAGTTGGCTGTCTCTTTGCTTTGTTGATGGTTCCTTTTGCTGTGCAGAAGCTTTTTAGTTTAATACCGTCCCATTCATTTATTTTTGCTTTTCCTTCCCTTGCCTTTGAGGTCAGGTTCATGAAGTCCTCCTTGAGTCCTAGATCTGTAAGTTTAGAATTAATGTTTTCTTCTATACAGCTTATTGTTTCAGGTCTGATATGAAGGTCTTTAATCCATGTTGAGTTAATTTTTGTATATGGAGAGAATTCACAGCTCAGGTTCATTCTTTTGCATATGTTTTTCCAGGTTTCCCAGCACCACCTACTAAAGAGACTGTGTTTATTTTTTGCATATTTTTTGCTCCTTTATCAAAAATTATTTGTCCATAAATTTGTGGATATATTTCTGGGTTTTCACTTCTATTCCATTGGTCTATGTTTCTGTTTTTCTGCCAATACCAAGTTGTTTTGTAATATAAATTGAAGTCAGGGAATGTAATGCCACCAGCCTTATTCTTTTTATGGCAATTCGAGATCTTTTATGGTTCCATATAAATCTGATAGTTCTTTTATCTATTTCATAAAAGTATGATTGTGGGATTTTGATGGGTATTGCATTAAATCTGCAGATTGCTTTGGGCAGAATGGCCATTTTAACAATGTTAAGTCTTCCTATCCATGAACAGGGGATATTTTTCCATTTCTTCATGTCTGCTTTAATTGCTTTCAAAAGTGTCTTATAGTTTTCTGTGTATTCGTCTGTCACATTCTCTGTTAAGTTATTTCCCAGGTATTTCATTCTTTTTGTTGTGATAGCAAAAGGAATTGACTCCCTCATTTCTTTTTCAGAGGATTCAATGTTTGTATATAGGAATGCTGTTGATTTTTGTACATTGATTTTGTATCCTGTGACTTTACTGTATGTACCCATTTATTGTTTCTAATAGCTTCCTGGTGGAAACTTTGGAATTTTTTATATAAAGGATCATGTCATCCGCAAATAATGACAATTTGACCTCTTCTTTCCCAATTTGGATACCTTTGATTCTTTTTTCTTGCCTGATTGCTGTGGCTAGAACTTCCAGTACTATATTAAATAGTAGTGGTGACAGGGGGCATCCCTGTCTTGTTCCTGATTTTAGGGGAATAGGCTTCAGCTTTTCCCCATTCAGTATGATGTTGGCCGAGGGCTTGTCATATGTGGCCTTTATTATGTTGAGATACTTTCCTTCTATACCTATTTTATTTAGTGTTTTGATCATAAATGGATGTTGTTTCTTGTCAAAAGCCTTTTCTGCATCAATTGAAATGACCATATGGTCTTTATCTTTGATTTTGTTTATGTGGTGTATCACATTGATTGATTTTCGTATGTTGAACCATCCTTGTGCTCCTGGGATGAATCCCACTTGATCTTGATGCATGATCTTTTTGATGCATTGTTGTATTCTGTTTGCTAATATTTTGTTCAGGATTTTTGCATCTGTGTTCATCAGAGATATTGGTCTATAGTTTTCTTTCTTTGTGTTGTCTTTGCCAGGCTGTGGTATTAGGGTAACGTTGGCCTCATAGAATGAGTTAGGAAGTATTGCTTCCTCTTCAATTTTTTGGAAGAGTCTGAGGAGGATAGGCGTTAATTCTTCTTTGAATGCTTGGTAGAACTGATTGATGAAACCATCTGGTCCTGGGATTTTGCCTTTAAGGCAATTATGGATAGTGGTTTCAATGTCTTTGCTATTTATTGATTTGTCTATTTAGATTATCCAGTTCTTGACTCAGTCTAGGTAGGCTATAAGTTTCTAGAAACTTGTCCATTTCTTCTAGGTTGTTAAATTTAGTGGCATAAAACCCTTCATAATATTTTCTTATAATCCTTTATATTTCTGTAGCATCAGTGGTAATTTCTTCCCTTTCATTTCTAATTTTGGATATTTGTGTTTTTTCCTTTCGTCCCTTGATTAGTCCAGCCAAGTGTTTGTCAATTTTGTTGACTTTGTCAAATAACCTGCTCTTTATAATATTAATTTTTTCTATTGTGCTTCTGTTCTCTAATTGGTTTAGCTCTTCTTTAATTTTTATTATTTCTTTTCTTCTGCTGCCTCTGGGTTTTGTCTGCTCTTCTTTTTCGAGTTCTTTATGATGGGATGTTAAGATGTTTACTTGTGATTTTTCTTGTTTCTTAAGATAGGCCTGTAGTGATATAAATTTCCCTCTTATTACCGCTTTCGCTGTGTCCCAATAATTCTGATACGTTGTATTTTCATTGTCATTAGTTTCTATATATTTTTTAATCTCTTCTTTTATTTGTTTTTTATCCAGTCATTTTTTAATAAGATGTTGTTTAATCTCTATGTATATGTGTTTTTTTTTTTCTGCTTTCTTTTTACAGTTGATCTCTAATTTCAAAGCTTTGTGGTCTGAGAATACACTTCATATGATTTTGATGTTCTCGAATTTGCTGAGGCTACTTTTGTGTCCCAGCATATGGTCTATCCTTGAGAATTTTCCATGTGCACTAGAAAAGAAGGTGTAGTCTCTTTTTGCTGGATGAAGTGTCCTGTAAATGTCAATTATGTCTAATTGCTGTAATGTGTCATTTAGATGTGATATTTCCTCATTTATTTTCTGTTTGGATGATCTATCCATCACTGTTAGAAGGGTATTTAGTCTCCCACAATGATTGTGTGTTCCTCAGTTTCTCCTTTCAGATCTGTTAGTAGTTTCTTTGTGTATTTTGGTGCTTCCTGGTTAGGAGCATATATATTAATTAGTGTCCAATCTTCTTGTTGTTGTATTGTGCCTTTTATCATTATGTAATGTCCATCTTTGTCTCTTGCTGTCTTTTTTAACCTGAAGTTTATTTCATCAGGTATCAGTATGGCAACTCCTGCTTTTCTCTGGTTACCATTTGCTTGGAATATTGTATCCCATCCTTTCACTCTGAATCTGTGTTTGTCCTTATGGCTGAGGTGTGTTTCTTGGAGACAGCATATGGATGAGTTTTGTTTTTTCATCCAGTCTGCTACTCTGTGTCTTTTTATTGGTGATTTCAGTCCATTGACATTTAGAGTGATGATCAATATGTGAGGATTTCCTGTGGCCATTACTTTTTTTGTTATTGTTTTATTTTTTGTTTCTTTCTTGTTGTGCTAACTTTATTCCATTTTTCATGATGTTTTGTTTCAGGTCAAAGAGCCTCCTTCAGTATTTCTTAAAGTGCCGGCCTTGTGCTGGCAAATTCCCTCAGGTTCTGTGTGTCTGAGAAGGTCTTTATTCCACCTTCATATCTGAAAGATAAGTTTGCTGGATAATTTATTTTTGGCTGGAAATTTCTGTCTTTTTTAAAGTTTTGAACATTTGATTCCACTCCCTCCTGGCTTGTAGAATTTCTGCTGAGAAGTTTGATGTTAGCCTGATGGGTTTTCCTCTAAAGATTATAATTCTTTTTTCCCTGGCTGCTTTGAGAACTGTCTCTTTGTCTTTAGTTTTTTACATCTTTAGTATCATGTGTCTTGGAGAAGATCTGCTAGGGTCCAGGTATCTAGGGGACCTTATTTTTTCTTTAATTTGGGGTTCCAGATCTTTCCATAGGTTTGGGGCATTCTCATCTACTATTTGTTTGAGTATGTTCTCTGTAGAGTGCTCTGCTCCTTCTTCTAATCCTATTATCCTGATGTTGTTTTGTCTCATGGAGTCAGATCTTGCAGAGTTCTTTCAATCCTGTTGGTTCTATATTCTCTCTCTTCCTCTTTTTGAGATGTTTCCATGTTCTGATCTTTGATATCAGTAATTCTTTCCTTCATCTGGTTCATCCTGTTTCCTATGGCAGTTATTTCATTTCTTTCTTCTTTTATTGTATTATTTATCTCTCAGATTTCCATTTTGATCTTTCCTATGTTTTGAATTTCTTTGTTAAATTGTTCCTTTTGTTCACGGATTTCCTTTTTTAGGTCATTCACCTCAGCTATGGTGTTCTGCCTGTATGTTTTCATTTCTCTCAGAGTCTTTAGAATGGCTACTTTAAATTCTCTGTCACTTAGTTCAGAAAATTCTAAGCCTCTGAAACTATCTTCTGGCTACATTTCATGTTCTTTCTGAGCACCTTTAGTTTTTAAGGAATTCCTCCTATCTGTTGGATTCTTCCTCTTTGGCATTAGGGCGTTATATTCAGCAGAGCCCAAGAGCCCTTATTAGTATTTTTGTGATGTATTGCTGCAAGACAGACACTAGGTGGCACTGGGGGCCAAGTTTTGGGAGAGAGGTGTGATGCTTAGGCCTTATCTCTGGTCTCCAGCCATGTTTGGAGGCAGTACGCATGTATCTGGGGTCCTTCTGCTTCTTGCATTTCATTGGGAAGGTCGTAGGATAGGGGAGAGGCTGACAAAAAGCATGCTGCGGCAGCTCTACCTCCTGCCCTATGCTAGGGAAACTGGGGGATGCAGGCCAAGGCTGCTCTTGGTGGCCCAGCGAATGCTTTCAAATCTGCCTTTCTTCCCAGGCCTGCTCCAGTGACCAGCCATTAGGGGCGGAGCCTGCAGGCTCTTACAGGTGGGCACTGGGTTCATGCACACCACAAGTCCAAAGCCATGGGCCTGATGTCACTGGTTGAGCAGCTAGCTTGCCTCCGTCGGAGCCCAGGAACTGCAGCCCTGTGAGTGTTGTGGGCTGCCAGGCCCCAACTTGGCCTGTGGCTGTTCAGAGTCCTTGTTCAACCCTGTTGCTACTCTAGAGCTTCAGAGGCTGGCCCTCAAGGTCTATTCCCAACACGCTGCTCTAAGGCCCAGCTCCCCCAAGGTCTCCCACCAATCTGCCACTTTGGCTGGCTTTCACTCTTATCGCCTCTTGGCTTTCCCCCTCTTATGCACTGTGGTGCTCCCTGATAGTCAGCAGCGATTGGGCCTTGTTGCAATCTGTCTCTGCTCCCTACCCTCTCTCCTGCTGGCCCACTTCTCTCTAGCCTCCAGGTATGTTTTTGCGATGTGTGGCTTTCTCAGCTGTCCTTGTGTCACTCAGGGTCCTCTTTCTTGGCTCCTGGATGGCCTTTCAATTGTGTTTTCTGGGAGAGGCTTTAGGGACCTCCTTCCCAGTTGCCATCTTGTCCTCCTCTTGCATTGTTTTTGACAAGAACTGTGTTACCATTTTCATCTTTGTTCCTTTGTTATGTGTCTTTTGCTCTGGCTGCTTATACAAATTTCTCTTTATCACTAGTCTTAAGAACTTTGATTATAATGAATTTTGTACAGTTTTCTTCATCTTTAATGTGTTTGGGATTAGCCGAACATCTTAGCCTAGCGATTTATAATTTTCATCACTGATGGATAAATTCAGCTATTATTACTTTATATATCTCTTCTACCCCCAGGTCTCTGCATACCTTTACAGGGATTCCAATTACATGTAACTTACAGGCTTAAAGTTACAAGCTAGAAACTTTCTTGAGGCAATAAATTGGGGCCATAGTAGGGTCAATTTCCTTTCCCCCCATCTTTTAGTATTTATTGTCCTTTTTTGACCTGAATTTCAATATTGTAAGTGCCACTGCTTGATATACTTTGTCTCTATTGTAGTTGTTTTACATGAGAGTGTAAATTCATTCCTTGTTATACATCTTTACCAGAAACAGTACTCTCCAGGATGCCTATTCATTTCTAGTGATAAATACATATTGGGCAATTGCAAGAGCCCCAAAGTGAATTCTCTTCTTGAAGGCCAATACATGTGAGGCAAAGTTATTACATTTTTGTTTGGTGAACATGGATGCATATCAAATAAAAATTCCTATAAATTTTAAATGTATAAAGACATAAAATATCTAAACATTTTATTACTCAAAGAAAGAGAAATAGAAAACAAAGGGAAAAGATATATGGCACTTGAAACTTGTGGTACTAGGAAAACATCTGATTAATAGTGAAATCTGAAAAGTTTGAAATTGATTTGTTTTCATTCCTTTGTATGCATATTATTAGAGAAGGAACAATACAATACTGTATATTTGTGTGATAAAATTCTGTAAAATAGTAAAAATCAATGAAGAATATGTATATGCATATGTATAGGTAATAATATTTTCAGAAATAAGTCTGTATGCAGGTAAAATATACAAGACAGAATCAGGGGGACTTAGAAACAGTGCAAAGTGTGGCAGGTTAGTTGTACAGTTTGTGGTGGGATTAAGTAATTTTTATCTGATGGTTTTATTCCCTCAAGAGTAAATGAGACAGGTTTATGACATAAAGTGAGTTGCAAAGGTATTGGGAGTATGCAAACAGAGAAGTTGTGAAATGTATGCTTTGGAGAGTGGTAAAGTGCATTTTCTATGGAATTGGATGTAGCACCGAATAGCATATTGTTTTGATTTTCTCCATGTACATTCAGCTGTTCACAGAGTGTCTACTATTTGCTTTAACTTACTATGAGGCTCTGCCATCTGAGAAGGACAGACCGTGAGAGGGCCAATAGAAGAAGGGGTACTGCATCCTAGAAGGAAAAAAAACTGTAGGGTCAATTAATCTGAGTTTTCAATAGTATAAACTATTTATGAAAATGGGGAAAGTGACATTTCACAGATTAGGATTTCAGGTGGACTCAAAATAATGAATGAATTGCTTCTATGGATGTTGAATTTCCCATGACTCATGATGGAACTAGAAGTCATATCTGGAGACAACTTGAATGTTTTCTATGAGGAAGGATTCATCTGTTACGTATCTTCCAGAGGAAAAGACTAGAGATAGGTTAGCTAGGTAATGCAGAAAATATTAGATATTTACTAAAAAATAACTATTTAACACTGAAAGATGATTTTATTTTTAAACCAAAAGAAATTGTCTTAGATTGATAAGTCCCCTCTCTTCTACACTTTTTGCCAAGCAGTATAAGTTTTTGAAGAATTTTAAAATCATATTAGAAAATGTAGAAGCAATATATAGAGCACTATAAATATATGTTAATTATTTATCCCACTCAAGTTATGCATACAAACACACACAAATAGGAAAATATGGCCTCTCTCTGTCTTTATCTCCTTCCTCTTTTATGCATTACTATATTTTATCTACTTTAACAATTATTGTTTTAGACTAGGTTAAATATTTGTTAAAAACGAATATACACATGAACTCAATATATGATAATGGAAACATTACGAAGGAAAATGCAGATTAATGAGAAAAATGTTAGAGATACAAAAAAATTAAGAGAATCATTAACTATTTTGTTCTACCCTGTATCTATTTCTATACCTAGATGATTTTATGAAAAATTTAAAATTTTCAAAATTTATGCCAAAGGAAACTTAAAACCCACAGAGGCAAATTATATAAGGACAGAGAGAACACAGTCAAAGGGCTACTACCTCCCACCTCCTAAAATGTCACACCAACATATTTTTACTGAAGAATTCTTCCAAAACCCAAAGTAATACAGTAGACTCTCAGTTAACTGACACCGATAGGGATTGGTAGATGTCTGATAAATGTAAGTAGACTGTCCATTAACCAGAACTCAAGCAACTGGCACTTTCAAGCAACTGGCAAAATCTCAGGCAACCAACAGAATCTCAAGTGACCGACAAAACACTTTGCCAGTTACTTGAAAGTACCAGTTGCTTGAGTTTCAATGAATGGACAGTGTACTGTATACAGTTCCTTTGCTATTTAAAATCTTCCAGAGTTAACTAAATGAAGCTTCAAAACCCTTCAATAAAGCCAGCAAAACATCAATAATAAAAACTGGAAAAAATTGCACAAAAGCAATACAATAGACTAATAAATGTCAATAAAATTTCCTTAAAGCATCAACAAATAGAATGCAGCAAGATGTTAAATATACTAAAACATAATCAAGGTCCATAGAAAGAATGCCAAGATTGTTTAATATAAAAATTCTGTTAATGTACTCATAATTTAACAAGTGAAAGAACAATCATTTATTTTTCTCCACAAATGTTGAAAATTTATCATTAATTGTTGATGAAAATAATTCTTCATAAAATGAGTAAATTCATAGTATAGTATAATAAAAATGCACATCCCTAAGGCCAGAATCATGACTTAATTATTAGCATAAGGAACATTTCTGTTGGAGACAAGAATGACATAGCAATTTAAAGTCCTGCTATTACTTAATAGTATTTGGGTAAATAATTAGTCAAAGCAATTAGAAAAGTTGGGAGGAAAGGCTGTTAAAAGTCCATAGTTTGTAAACTAAACTGACACACAGGACTGGGATTCTAGGAGAGATCAGTTTTGTTTTGGTTCAAGTCATGGTATAATCAAGGAAAAGTTACTTATTTATTTGGACCTAATTTCTCATTAATATAGTGAGGTGATTGGGAGAAAAAGGAATGGGATACATTTGGAAAATGACAGTTTTTTTCTTTTTGTAAGTAACCAACCTGGATTTCTCTATCAGTCTTTCTCTTGCCCCATTTGAAAACAAGCCATAAAGTAATACATAGTTTTTCTACTGGCTTTATTATATTGACTGTTTGATACTTGCATCTTATAAAAATGGATGTCAGATAGTGGTGATAGTTGAAGTCAGCTATTATTTGACATCAATCTTGAGAAAATTTTTCATGTATTTGTTGAGGCAAATTTGCATTCAGGGGTACATTCTTGGAAGGGATAAACTATGAAGAAGTGATGAAAGGAGAAAATTGCATAGCCCACTAACCTGGCCAATTTGATTTGAATGGCAAGAAATAGTATATTAACTCTTTTTTAAAAAGAAATTTCAAGGAGACTTGGAAAAGAAACATTCTGTTGGAAGTTCAGAAAAATTATGATTTTTTCACTATAACTTTAATATTTTATAAAATTTTATTTAAAAATAACATTATATGTTTTAAATTTTGTCAATGTGAGCATTTGGGAATTGATGTTCTCAAAACACACACACACACACACACACACATATATGCTTTCTAAATATGAAATAAAAAATAGATAAAGTTTGTTGACCTTTAGGCAGGGAGATTAATTATTTTTCAATTTCAATTGAAGAGAAATACCTTATTTGCTGTTTTGTTTTGTTTCCAGAATGCAATTTATCTTGTGCCAAAGAGAGCTAACAATGAATCCAAATCAGACAATGGTTGCAGAAAACATAGTTTTCTATCCAAATACCACTAAAAGGATGCAAGAATACAAAAAAAGTTTATGGACTTCTAAGGCAAAAGAGTATGGGTGGGGTTGAGGGGGACAGAAAATAGATAATGGAGAGCAATAAATACAGCATTTAAAAAATAAATAAAATGGACAGGAGGCAACTCACTAAGCAAACTAGAAAAATCTGAAATTTTAGTTCATATTTTGTGGTGAGGATCAATCAAGAATCTGATTTGTCCCACAGGATCTTGGGATTGGCAGTATTAACATGTTGAAATACAGAATATAGTGGTGGTAGGATCGAAACAAAGAAAGTTGAAAGTTGGTACTGCAAAGCAATTAGCCATGTGTTCTATCTCCCCACTCCAAATAACCAACAGTAAATATACTCCCTCCTCAACTCTCATGGGGTTCTGGATGTTATTTTTCTGGAAGGATGAACCAGAAGGACCCTGGAATGAGGAAGAGCAGGCACTATTGAGCATGGTGATGCTGTACTCAAGTCAAGATTTTATATCTCCTAGGCTTGGCAGTGGAAGATTTCTCTGAAGAAACTTGAAGAACCAAAAGAAAAGTTAGTAAATTACTAATCTTTATTCAGGAATCCTACACATTGAGGCCCTTCAGCTAATAAATCCTTCCCTCTTAAAGGAAGATTTTAGTTAGCTTTATGGATACTGAATAGGGCAGCTAGTGACGACCAAATGTTGAGAAAATCTCTTACATGAAAGACAGACCAAAACAACTAAGAGGCTGAGCTAATTCAAGGAATTGAAGAAATACAATCAATATTCACAAATATATGATCCATAGATAAGAGAATACAACGTGTGTCCTTGATTTCAAACATTTTCGAGAGCTCTTGAAAATTATAATGTGATAACAGAAAATATAAATATAAATATATAAAGGTTAGAATATAAAGTTGGAGGAATCATCCTGGAAAGAAAATAAAGTCCAAAGAGATAGAAACTTGGAGCCTATGTCATCATCTGCTTTACAAAAAGGGCGTATCTGCAAATCCAATGATAAAGAGTGAGCTTTTTAAATAATGCCTTTCAGTTGGTTGTCCTAATGGAAAAAAATCTTGCCATCTCCCCAGTATACCATCTATCAAAATTAATTTGAGATAAATCATGAACTCAAATGTGAGCAATAAAATATAATAGTTTTCAGTAAAATTTAGGAGATTATCTTTACAACTTAGATAGTCAAATATTTCTTAAATTGGACACAAAGAACACTAATCATTAAACCATAAAATACTGAAAATTGAAATTCATTAAAATTAATAATTGATGTTCAATTTATATGTTTTTCACCAAAAGATATGTACTGTAAATTTTATAGGAGCTTTAACCCAAGACTAGTAATGACCTAATTGTCCAACAACAGTTGAATGAATAAAGGTTACTGTATATTATCAAATGCAACACTAAAATAATGAAAACTACTTTGTTATATGAAATATTATTGATGACTCTTACCAACATATGACTGAATAAAATGTTTACATATGAAAGAGTATATAATACATGACTTTATTTATATTTTGTTCAAAAACAGGCAAAATTAATCTGTGGGATAGAGGTCAGATTATTGGTTGGTTACCTTTGGGAGTGTTGACAGAGAGGTCAGGAGGAAATCCCAGGCTGTTGTATATTTTATATCTTTATTTGGATTATGGTACATGGGTCTATACATATGTAAAAGTTTATCTATCTATCTATCTATATATATATGTATGTATGTGTGTGTGTGTGTATATATATATATATATATATATATACACACACACTAAAGTTGTGTGCACTTTACTTCATATAAGCTAGTTTCAACAAAAAAATTAAAAAGAAAATGAAAAATTAAGATATTCTAAAAGATGTGTGTGTATGTGTGTGTGTGAGAATATATATACACATATATATATACATGTACATGTGCCTATACATATACATATATTTGGGCTGTTAATCAATATTCTGGTTGTTCTCCTATCAGGGACCTTGTAGGATTGTACCTTTCTACCCTTTTGCGGTTAGGTGTGGGCATACAGGGTTACTTTCTGCTACTGATAAAATGTGAGTAGAAATGATACAAGTTACTTCTGGGTGAATGTTTTTAACAGTCAGTGTGTCTGTCACACAACACATTACCTTTACTCTGCTACAGTCCTGAGATCCTTGGGAGGGTGGAAACTCACCCTAGCCTCTGTATAAGGACAATGTAGAGTCCAGCCCTCAGATGGTCCCTGTTGGACATATAGTGTCAATGGAAAATAAACCTTTTCTTTATATTAAACCACTGATATAACTCATTTTGACTGAAGCTAAGCCCCAAAACTCTGAAGGAGAGAAAAGAGGAACAAAACAAGTAGGGGAAATAATCCAATAGGATAAAAACATTTCCCAGAATGGGTGGACTTTAACTTCCAAGTCAAAAGCTCCTCCTACCTGAGTACAATGAATGAATGGAATAAAACCCATGTAATGCGTGGTAGTTTGGCATTGTATAGCACTGAAATAAAGAGAGCATCCTAAAAGTTTCCAGAGTAAGGTACAAAAGGATCACTGACAAAGAATTGGGAATCAGAACAGAGTTGGACTTGCCCCTATCAACTCTGGAAGGAAAAGACAATGAAACACCTTCAATATTCCATAAAAAACATTTACAATCTGCTTTTATGTCCCAACCAATTTTTCACATGTGTAAAATTATAAGAACATATACATTGTAAGAGGGACAAGGCCTCAAGAAATGTATTTCTAGTTTACCCTTTCTCAGAGAGCTCCTTCAATACATGCAGCACTAAAGTAATTTAGAAAGATGTATGACTGAGTATCCATCGATGTTGTCCGTCTTTCTTGGTAACAGATCTCCTGAAATACAGGCTTAAATTTCCTGTCTCCTTGCAGGTAGGCGTGGCCATGCGATTAAGTTCTGTTTATGGGATTTACATACAGGGAGTGTGTACAACTTCCCAGAAGTGTTCTGAAAAGGAATGGACTTGCCCTTTCTTTTTATCTTTCATATGATGTATACAGTGGCTGAAGCTGTAACAGCTATCTTTTAACCTAAACTGGTATCCTGGGTCATGCAAAGCAAACATCACAAAAGGAGAAGCCTGGTGTTCTAACAACATATAGTTTCCTTGACTATTCCTTTGCCCGTGATATGTAGACTCCCATTTCATATGATCCCTTGTATTAAATTCCTGTTTCTTGCAGAGACAAAGGAAATCCTAACTCAAAGAAAGGGGTTCTGTGAAAGGAGGTTGAACAGCAGAATGATGGAGGAGATCCCCAGGATAACAAAGGGAAATCTTAGATTTTGAGGGGATAATGTTCTAAAGGGGCTATATCTTATTGGTTTTTTTTTTATTATATAAAGTCAAAATAAAATCTCTAAAACTAAAACACTGAGATTTAGCAATGTGAACATGTTATTCAGGAATATAAGTAAGAGGAAAAAATCTCAGGGAGCCAAAATGAGTTGCCTCTGGGGAGTGGGAAGCAAAGGTGGAAAGAGGTAAAAATTGATACTATAGAGGAATGTTATTTTCTATCATGAGCCTTAGAGAACTATAAGCTCAATTAAACTCAGTAAACATACTACTTTATTATTTATTGTATTTAGTGAAAAACACTATAAATTATTTTTTAATGGAAAAATAGATATTTAAACCTGTGATTTGTATTTTATACTGCATCTGAATGAGAATGGTAAGAAAGGTCTGTTGTTTGTGCTAGTTGAATTAACAGAAGATGATTTAAAGAAATGGCATTCTTAAATTGAGAGACAAAGGTCAAAGACAAGTAATGCCTTAGCTGTTAAAATGTATATCATGAAGCACAAATCTGTAACAGCATATAGTGGCAGTCTATGGGGAGTGAAGAGTGTGCCTTTAGTTTGTATCTGTGACTTATTGCTATGACATGACACTATTACATTTTGTTTTTTAGCATTTTTAAAGAGGAAGTAATAGTTATGAGAGATGAAGAACTCGGAATTAAGTACTGTAGTTATACACAGAAGGGTAATTTGGTTTTGATGTATTGGCCTGAGCCTGTTAACTAATAATACCAAATTTTAAGTAACATCTCACCAGTATGAAAAAGAGGTAGCATCATTATTAATGTCTAAACTATAGTGTGTTTCACACAGGATTATGGTAAAGGTCAGGCCATGTTTCTCTGAATTAAAAGCTATTCTGAGCAATCACATTCCTAATCAACTCAGACCTAAAGGTGCATAGCTCAGTTATAATGAGGCACAATGAATTTAAATAAACTGCAAGATACTGTATAGTGATTTATACGTGCACTGTGGTATCCTTTTAACTCATTAGCAATGAATGATACTATGTGTTTGCAACTGTTTTTTGCTGGATAACTATTTTTTAATCACAATATTTCTTAATAAAAGTGCCTTATGCTCCCATTTCCTTCCTGTATGTGTAACGTAAAAGGCAATGGGTGCTCTGGCATATACCCAAAGATGAGTCACAGCAGAAAGAAACCAGCAAATATCCATTCAAATAAATTTCATAAATTAACAGTTTGTAACTGTGCTCACGTGTTTATGATGGCAAAGTATAGAACTGCCATGGGCATTGAGAACAAGAATGGAAGGTTAAATGTAGGTTTCTGCATTATACTTCAGATATTCTTGTGGACAAACTTTTTAAAAATCATTGAACACATTTGAGTATTTATTAAGAAACAAAAACAAAATGCCAAAATTTATCCAAAAACTATTCTGCTTAATATTTTAATTCTTATTTGCCATCTTCCATCCTGTTATGTACACCAATAATCTTTGTGAAAATATATTCCTATAGCTTGCTCCTATATAGCAAGTTTACATAAACTATGAGGCTTTAATTTCATTTAGTAAAACCTTTTTTCTTTTTTGATTTCTAGATTAAGAGTCAGTCTCATGCATGCATGATCAAACATTTAAACATAAAAAAAGGAGACTGATAACATTGATAAAATTCTTTTTGTGGATGGCTCAACTATGTTTATCTTTTGTGGAGGTCAAAAGAGACTAGTTATAAATTCTGAGAAATCTGTTTTCCTCTGTTTAAAAAGGTTTATCGAGATATTATATGTATCTTAAGTTATAATCTCCAAACCTGAAATGGCCTCAATATTCCTAAAATTGAGTTAATTTTGACCAAGTTTTTATATTGACACAGAATTTTTCTCTTGGTGTTAAACAGCTTTTGAGTTTCATATACTTCCTTTTTTTGGTGGATTTTTACCTAGTATACATTTGACCTTGTACTTATTAATTCTAGAACAATGTGGCAGATGCTTAACTATTCCTCAATATCTGTTTTCTGTTTCCTCCTTTTAGTAATAGGACTGAAGTTTTACCTAGTTAAGTGGTCATTCAACTGCTAATTATATTTCTCAGTCTCCTTTGCAGCTAGGTATTATAGGATGAGTTGTGTACTCTCAAAATTCATATGTTGAAGTTCTAATGCCTAATATCTCAGAATGTGACTATATTTGGAGGTTGACTTTTTAAAGGGGTAATTAAGGTTAAATGACATCATAAGCATGGGCCTTAATCCAATACAACTGATGGTTCTTTCTAAGAAGAGATTAAGATACAAACATTCACAGAGGAAAGACCATGTGAAGACAGGAGGAAGGTGACCATCTACAAAACATGGAGAAAGGCTTTAGAAAAAAATCAACAGTGCTGATATCTTAATCTTAGAATTATAGCCTCCATAGCAATGTGGAAAATAAATTTCTGTCATTGAACTCACCCAGTCTGTGGTACTTTATGGCAGCCCTAGCAAACTCATACAGTAGGATGGCCATGGTGTTGAGTTTGGATTAATGTAGTATAAGGAGAAGTGACGTGTGCAGTTTTTAGGTCATTTTCTTAAAAGAGAAGGTAGAATATGCTGTGTTATCTCTTTTGCCTTGTCACAGGCTAGAACACAGATATGGCAGGGACTGTACTTCAGTGTTCAGATAAGAACAACACCTGGATCATGGTGGAATGACAAGATGGAAGGTACCTGGCCCCAGAATGACCTGGGGAGAATAGCCAGTCAGTCAGCCAACCAGCCAGCCAGCCAGCCAGCCGGCCAGCCAGCCAGCTGGGACTATTGACATCTGAACTATTATGTAAGAGATAAGTAAACTTTCGTTTTATTTAAGCCATGGAAATTTTTGGGTTTCTGTTACTATAGTTTAGTCTTTATCCTAACTAATAAAACACCAGGCATAGGACCTCTTCTCCATTTGACTTTAGTTTTTAAATTTATATTATGTACATTAAATATTATAGTTACATATAATGAACTATTAATATTTATAATTTAAATATATAAAATAATAATATCCATATGCATTTTTATGGTATGTTACAATGTACCCAACTACTAGTTTCATTACAATTTCATTCCCATTACAGTTCTAGCTGTAAAGCATCTGAAGTATGCTTGTCTTTATTTTTTTTTCTTGGTCATTATCAGGCAATCTCTATAAACTATAATTAAATGCAGTTTTATTCTTCAGAAACATCATCTGAGGGACCAAGGATATCACATAGTCATCACTGTAAATAAGAAAAATGGTGTCCACCCACAGCCTACCCCTGACTCCTATCTAAATACATTTTTTTAGGTTGTTTTGATTAAGACTATTATTATTATGGTTACTATTACTGTTAATATTTTACCAAACTATAAACCTGGAAGGTATGGCCTTATTTTTCACAGATGTATTGATTTTCTATATTTTCATTTCTGGTCACTCTATATGATTTTTTTTTTTTACAGACATTCATGCCTGTAGTATGTGTGCCTTGTGGAAATAATGCCTGTTAGTTTTAGGCATTTTAGATGATTTCTACTAATTTTAAAGACCTTTACATATACAGAGCTCTTTGCTTATTATTTTTTATAATCAGAATGTCCAGCTTTTTCTAACCTATATTTGTAAAATCTTACTCCCCTTTTTTTATCTGTTATGGTTAAATAGGTGTTTTTCAATGCTCAACACCTAAGATTTGCAGCAAAGGGAAAGATGATGCCCCCTGAGTAAAGTGGATATCAAATGTCACTGGTAGCCATTTGGAACATCTCTCCACTGTGATTTACATAAAATCGCTTGCAAGCTTAGCAGCCTCACAAACACGTGTTTAACTGGTGTACTGTTGGGAACTAAAAGAAGGGCATTTGCTGTACTCCCTCAAAAAATAGGGAGGATAAATTTAACTTGACTGAATGGTGATAATTCCATCTCCCCACTCTTGCATTAAGTGATTAACCCACTGGAAGTCTGTGATCTGCTTTGAAGTCCCTAGCTTCAAAAGACTCCCCATATGAGACCTATTCACATAATCTTGAGTCCTTCTCAATAAAAAAATACTTCTGCATTTTACTCTTAATTTATTTTCAGTTGATGAAATGTCTTTGAGCATCAATAGGATTTTGTGATTACCATAATTTCTCCTCAGATGCACTACAGGGAGTGTAGCGCTTGATGATCCTGGCACACAGGTTCTGCTGCATGGAATCAGGCAGGAAAGCAACTGTAAATCCCCGTTAGGGTCTTCTGAGGTGATTTCCCTGCCTTGCCGTCAGGTCAACTCTCATTCTAAGAAGCAATGAATTGAAATTGTAAGGAGGTGGTAACATTGCAAAATAAATCTCGATTTTTAAATTTTTGAAGAGCAAATGCAAATTATTATTATTTTTTGACTATCTGAACCCTGGGGAGTATACTCTATTTGATAATTTCAGATTTAATTAAGTAATTGGGTACAGTTCTCAGTGGAGGAGGGCAAATAAAATACTCTTGGCTTGAGTGATCACTTTAATAAATTGAGTTTCTTCCATTAACTTTCATTGAAAATAACTCATTTCAAATGAGAGTTGAAGTCATACCAGTCCTAAAACATCTCATCATTGAATGCCCAATCAAAAAAAAAATACATGTTTAATACAGTAAGACAAGGAAAAAAATAAGATCTACATACAAGCAGGCATTTAGGACAAATCCAAAAAGTTTGCACTTCTGATATTGCATTAGTCCTTAAGATTATTAATTACCATTAGTATATCCTATATGCTGAGTATTATGTTATATGAAAATAAAATTTTGTGAAAACTTTAGATTTAAATTTTCTGAAATTAATATCTAAGGGGACATTTTAATATAATGACTTACTCAAATACATTGTGGTTGAAAGGTTTCAAAGTCTTCTAGACTCCTAAAATATTTTGAAGGTACATTCATTCAATTGTTCAACAGAAATTATTGAGCAATTGTAACATTATGACTGAGATGGCTTTACTAATCATTACATGGGTTTCTTTCTGACTATAAATTCCTGACTTCCCTTTTCAGAGAGCATTCACTTTAGAAAACTTTCCATTGTAAATTCTTTTTCTGTCTCTTTAATATATAAATCTTCTTCTAACCTTTTGCCAGTTTTACAACCCAGGAATGTCTTTCTGAAGGACCTGGCAGCCATCCCTTTGACATATAATCATTAAGAAAGATAGCACCCGTGTCTTCCAGTCTCAGTGGGAGGATAGGAGCCTAACTTCGATGAGCACGGATTAGCAAATGCAATGGCCTAATCACATTAACCACTTTCCCCCATAACATCTTCTAGTACTTTTATACTACTTGAGAACTTAAAATCTCCCAACTTCTGTTTCAGCAGATTTGAGTTCAGTTTCTGTCCTCTATTGCAATAGTCTTGAAGAAAGTCTTCTTTTCCTGTTTAATTTGTCCAGTGCAGCTTTCTTTGACATTTCCAAATCCTGTATTAGTGGGAAATATAGGATATGATTAGGATAGGTGATGTCTTTGTCCTCAATGAGCTTATAAATGATTCAAGTTATAATAATGCCTTGACTATAAAGGCAACTTTAAGGAAAACTTCAAATACATGTTTTGATCTATTTAATTCACATTTGAATTCACCTACAAACTCAGAGATTCTAAAGATCCTCTAGATCAGTGGTTCTCAACCTTCCTAGTGCCACGACCCTTTAATACAGTTCCTCATGTTGTGGTGACCCCCAACCATAAAATTATTTTCATTGCTACTTCATAACTGTAATTTTGCTACTGTTATGAATCGTAATGTAAATATCTGATATGCAGGATGTATTTTCATTGTTATAAATTGAGCATAATTAAAGCATAGTGATTAATCCCCAAAACAATATGTACTTATATATTGTGAAATATTTATTTCTAAATACAAATTAATGAAATTTTGTCTTGAAGCATGGTGTAGCATGGGTAACAGTCTTAATATAACAACAGTAAACTACATTGCTACATTTTGCGACAGTATGCATAAAAAGCCAACATCAGTGCGCTGGTTGAGACTGCTTCTTCCTCACCAGATCCGAAATTCATCTTCCACAGCAAGTCTATTTCTGTATTTAGACTTGATAACCAACAAGCTGGAAGACCCTGTTTCACAAAGATATCTTGTTGGAGATGGAAGAAGGCACAACACAGTGTCAGACAGAGCAGGGTATGACTGCAAACACTTGATCCAGAATTCTGTAACTGGCCTTGTAGAGAAATCAGTTCTCACTGCATTGCTGTTAATGAGTTCAATGAACTCCTCTCATGCTGTCTCAGGAACATCTTCTACTTTGACTGCAAACGGGCTTCTGGCACGTGCAAATGGGGTGTCAGGTAGATTTGCAAAGTACGATGAAATTTCGTCTGCAAGCATGTGCAAGTGTTCTTTCACAGAATTTATCATCGTAATCCTTTTGTCTGGTTCAATGTCACGTTCCTCAAAGAAAGCCGATAAGGTAGGAAACATGTAAATTTTATTTTCATCCAATTTTTTTTGCCAAAGCTGAAGTTTCATTTGGAATGATCGGATCTTTTCAGACACATGGAGGCATGTTGCATTTGGTCCTTGCAGTGATAAATTTAACTCATTCAAGGTGGCAAAGATGTCAACCAAGTAAGCTATTCTCTGCAGTTCACTTTTATTGCTGAAAAGTGCTTTGAACTGTGGCCTTGCTCTCTGATTAAAAAACGTTTTGAATTCATCACAAAGCTCAAAAACACGTTTTAAAACTTTTCCTCTCAACAACCATCTCACTTCAGTGTGAAATAGCAGAGCATTGTTCAGCACATCCAACTTGTTGCACAGTTGCAAAAACAGGTGTGCTCACCTTTACAAAATTGACAGAACTTATGACACTTTTCATTACTTCTTGTAACTCCCTATGGTGGCATCTTCGTTGCTAATATTTGCTGGTGAATCAAACAGTGAGTTCCGATGACTTTTGGTGACTCATTCAGTACCAAACGTTGAAATCCAGATCAACATCCTAGCATAGCTGGAGCACTATCTGTGCAAAGACCACAAACCTTTTCCCAAGAGATCTTACGGTCTTTCAGAAATGAACAAACTGTGTCAAATACATCACATGCAGAAGTTGTTGTTTCAAGAGGTTTGCAAAAAAAAAAACAACTCATCTTTAAAGTCGCCATCATTAATATACCTCATGCAAACCAGTAACTGAACAGTTTGCAATGTGTGTAGATTCATCAAGCTGAATACTAAATATTTGAAGTGGAGCAGATTTATTTCCTGGATTACCTGATCAAGAATCTCAGAAGACATGTCATCTATTCTTCTGCAGACAGTGTCATTAGATAAGGAAATTGCACTCAATTTTGTAACAAATTCATCTCTGATCATAACTCGAACAATGTCTTTGGCCACTGGCAACAGTAAATCCTCAGTCACGGTGTGAGGTTTCACAGCTCTGGTGATTCTGAGTGCCACCAAATATGAAGCTTCAATGGCTGCTACATTTTGTTTGTGGTACTTGCCACCAGTGTCAAGTCTGGCTTTCTTGAGTCCATCAGCTTTGCTTCTAAAATAGTTGGTATCCTTGCGGGCAAAGCTCAGATGCCTGCTAGCCAAATGGGGTTTTAGTTTGTTCGGCTTCAGCTGATAGAACTTCACAACAAATAACACATTGTGGTTTCTCAATTCCTGCTGTAATTATTGAGGTAAAACCATACTGTAAAAAATCCTCACTATATTTTCTTTTCTTAGCGTTCTTCTCTACATGATCCATTGTCATGGGATGGTTTGCTAATGAAAATAATGTATAACAATAACTTTAATAATACAAAAGATGATACCTGGCATAGTTGAGTCAATACAGTTCATTAAAGTTTCCTATGATTTACCATTCTGTGTTGTTTTTTTTACATACCTGTTACTATCACAAGGGGACAGTATTCACATCAACCACAGCTGAATATAAAAAGACTGATCAGCATCCAGATTAAGTTCCCATGGTACAGATATATTTTTGCAGTAGTTGATGATTTTACAGTACATGATTTTACGTTTACTCAGTAATTATAATTCATGAAGTGTCGTTTTTACCTCCAGTACTGCTGCTTTCAACACAGTAGCTGCTTTTAACAGAGTAGCTGCTTTCAGCACAGCAACTGCTTTGTACACAGTAGCTGCTCTCTACACGTGTGACTGGTCCGCATAAGTACACTATGGCAACAACCCTGTCACATACACATATTTGTACGGGGTGTACGTGATGGGGTTGGCACTATGATGTCATCACGTCGGGTACTCCTATGTGGGTGTATCTGCACGTGGGCAGCCCTGCCTGGAGACGGATAGGCAGCGGTGTCTCGGTTCCTAAGACCATCAGAAATATGTGTTTTCCGATGGTCTTAGGCAACCCCTGTGAAAGGGTTGTTCTACCCCCAAAGGGGTCGCGACCCACAGATTGAGAACTGCTGCTCCAGATGTAGGCTAACCATATGTACCATTTAAAATGGGACAGTACCACTTTTTTTTTCATATTTCCCGACTATCCTGTCATTTGAATAGACTCATAAATGTGAGTTTTGTCTTTTTTTTTTTCGTAAAAAACTGAACATGGGTTGTTGTTTTTTATCATAAAGCTCTTTGCTAACCAATGGGTGTAGTAAAACTACTAATGTGATGAAAGAGGAAATTCTATTTACTTTATCCAGTCAGGGTCAGGCTTCTTGAGCCAGTGACGATCAGATGCCTCCCACTTGCTTGTCTGCAGTGGCAGGAAATCCCAGAGGTGGTGGTTAAGCCTATTCAGTGTGTGGGAGCTAGGAGGGTCTCGATGCACACAAACTGCTGAATGGGATCACCTGGCTGTTTGCTTCCATCAGGTTAGGAGTGTGAGATACAGTGAGTGTGTCTTACTATTATCTCTACCATCATTCTGCCTATAGAGATTCTTTCTGCCCTACATTTAGTTTGATTCAGACTTTGCAGACTTATATTTCAATTTAACAGGTTATTAGCTATTTTTTTTTTATTACAGCAGAACTGTGGTGGGACATAAGCATATACTGGCTTGTGAAAGCAGTCGGGGTGTTCATTCCTTTTTTTCTTCTGGTATATATTTATGATTTTTTTGCAATCTGGCCAATGCAGCCCTGCATTAGAATGTTCAGTGTGGTATGCTATACAGATGTTTTTACTGCTTATGTGATATTTTATCAGTATTTTATTGATATATGTATTATTCATGAGTGGTTTTTATATGCAGTAAAACCCTGTCTTGTTTTTGTCATCCGATGTCTTCTTTTTATATCAAGGAAATATGGTTAGCCTATTCAGATGGACAGTGCTTATCTGAAAGTTTCTGGATCAGAACTCATTCCAAATTGTACTTAAAGCCAAGTTGGCATGGGGCTGAATAATGATGTTATTTGAAGCATAATAACATGGTACTTTTACCTAGAAATAACTTCACCAGGATGACCGGTTGATTGATTGAAATGTATGTAAATGCATGTTAGTTTGTATTGACAATTACCTTTCCTGTCACTTTCTTTCAAACATGATAAACAAACCGCAACATCTTAGTAGGATATAAGACATCGTATAGTTTTCCTTTGCAACATGAGAAAGCCAGGGTATCAAGGGAACTTTGGGAAGTTGGGCTGGAGAGAAATAGAGGGAAGAGAATATTGAGAGAGTGGTTCTTGGAAGATTTCTGTAGAACTAATAACTATTGTTGAGGTTATGTTATTCACATAAACTTGATGCTCATAGAAATCAATATATGAACATTATTTGTAGAAATAGAGAATGGTTATGTTAAAAAAGTGGTTGACTAATTTGGAATCAGAAGTAAGGCTTCTAAAAGTACATGATTAAACATACTATTTATCATTGTATTTGCTTGGGTATGTCCAATTCTTAATATCTGTTGGAACAAATATGTTTTGGCTTCTCCTAATATAAGTAGTACTCACCTTTTACTCCTTTGATCTCTATCCAGCTTTTCTGGTGAAATATTTTTGTATATGTGTTCATATGTACAGTCTTTCAGCCTTATTGAAGCATAGTTGACAAAATTTTAACATTTAAAGTGTACTACATGATTTACTATACATACACGTTGCAAAAGATTCCCATAATATCCTAAATTAACACATCCATCACCTCAAGTATTTACCTTTTTTTTTTTGTGAGAACAGTAACTTTTAGTCTCTTAGCAAATTTCTATTATACAATACAACATTGTAAACTATAGTCACTGTGCTATACATTAGATCCTTAGATCTTATTTTTTTATAACTGAAAGTCTGTACCCTTTTACCAATCTCTCTCTATTTCCTCCATCCTCTGGCCTCTGGCAATCACCATTCTATTCTCTTTTCTATGAGTTCAACTTTATTTTTAGGTTTCACGTATAAGTGACACCATGCAGTATTTGTCTTTGTCTGGCATATTTCACTCAGCATACACTCTTCCAGTTCATCCATGTCACAAATAGCACAATTTACTTCTTTTTTAAGCCTGAATAATATGTGTGTGTGTGTGTGTGTGTGTGTGTGTGTGTGTGTATCACATTTTATTTATTCATTTACCCATTGATGGACACTTAGATTATTTTTATACCTTGGTTATTTTGAATAATGCTCATGGGTGTACAGATAGCTCTTTGAGGTAATAATTTCCTTCCCTTTGGATATGCACCCAGAAGTAGGATTGCTGGATAATGTTAGTTCTATTTTTAATTTTTTGAGGAACCTCTATATGTCCAGAAATTAGTTATTTTTAAAGTAATGTAAATATGTGTGATCTGAAGAAATTAGCCCAAGAAGGGACTTTGCATTTGCTATATGTCAATTCAGAATGCTTTAGCTGTAGGCCTTCATATTGCTACCTTCTTTGTCATTCATGTCTCAGCTCACATCACTTCTTTTGTGAGGCTGTCCCTAGTCAGTCACCAGAGATAAAGTAGCTGCCATTTGACACCCTGCCACTATCACAGATAAATTCTGTCCCACTAGTCTATTTTGTATTATTCATAGCATTTATTACTACCTGGCATTATTCTTTCTTTAATTTATTTACTTCTTTATTAACTCTTCTACCATTAATAAATAAGCTCCATGAAAGAATGGGTAGTGTTATATCTGCAGTCCCTAAATTATACCTTATGCATAGTACACTGTCAATAATGAAGGAAACTTCATATTAAACCCCCTTTTTTTGCCCTAAATATATTAACTAATCTCTCCTCTTTATCCATGAATTAGTTCATCATTACTGAACTCCACAGTTTTATATTTGTACTAAAAAATTACTTATCTTCTTTTTCCAATTAAGTCACCTAAATTGTAGTTGAAGAATAAATATTTGTTTGCAATAATGTTTATTTTCCATTTTGTATTTGTGACCAAGACTGTTGTGAAAATATATGAAAACTAGAATGTCTCATATTATGAATAATTTACTTGAAAAATATGAAAGTTATATAAGGAATAAGACTTTATCAAAACTTAATTTGTAGGATGAAAGGAGTTGAAATTTTCCATCACCAACTCATATATACAATATAAAAAGATTAGCCCTCATGAGAGGTCCTTCAAAGACATACTTTCTGGTTTTGTTTACTACAATCATAGGCATTCTCTTTGCTTTGTTCTGTAGGTTGCTTAATATATCACTTGGTTCTACGTGTTTCTTTCTCCTGATATTTCTTTTATACTGTCAGATCCTGCCATGTCCATTCAAATCTGAAATTGTCTGAAACTATCTAAGTCACAACAAATCTGCTGTGTGAATAAAATCTTTATGGAGCGCTGTGAGGTTTCCAAGGCACATGCATAATAGAAATTCAATATCACTTCATTTGAGTACAGGCATAACGACCAATAGCTGCATTTCACAGAAACCCACAAATTGTGCTATGAAAAGAATGATTACGACAGAATGCCAGGCCTGTGTTATGGGAGCCTGCTAATGTATTCCACCGGAAGCTGTGTGTGTCATCTAGGGGTGGTGGTGGGAGGAGAAAGAAGTGCTGCCCAATTCACAATTGTAATCGAAGCTTCTAATATTAATCAGTTCTGATTTTTAATAGCATATTCCTCTTAATATAAACATTAAATTTAAATAGGAAAAATGGCAATCTGCACAAGCTGCTGTAACATGGAGAATTTGGCATTCGCTTCTTTAACTTTAGTGCCAAGAAAGTAGTTACCAAAAAAATAAATACTTATAAAGTTTAATATGTTATCTCTACTTAAACTATTAATATTAAAATAACTTTCTAGAACAAAAATTAAGGTGTGAAGAAGGTCTTAATGTGTTAGTTGAGTATGTGCACAGAAAGGAAGAGAGAATTCAAATTAAATTACCATAAATATTAAAAAGTTTGTTTTCTTTCTCCTTAGAGGATTTTGTTATAAGAAATTTTTCCTTAAAATAGGCAGGAAAATAGTTAAAGTTAATGAGGGTGAAAATTACTTTAGGAATTATTTTAGACCAACCTATGATTAACTTTATCTTATTCAGGTTCTGAGCTCTAAGTATATGAATAATATGAAATTTACTGTATGGAATTGTTTCCATCAATATTTTTCAGTTGGAGCAATATTTGCTCAACTGTCAATTTTACCGAATATCTACGTTATCAAATGATTTAGCATCTAAAATTTAAATGTAATATTTTATCTTAATAATGTATATATAAAAAATAGTTTACTAATACCCCTTGGTTGGTTCTTATATCATTTTTCTAAAGAGTTAACTGAACAACTAAAATATCTTATAAAATTTATAATTATTAAAATAAAATTGAAGCTCAGGCAACTAATGTTATTACAATTGATCTTAATTTAGCATGAAAACATATGTGTATATAATTCTCAACTTCAGTAACTAGAACACCGTTAGATGACTCTGGCACAATTATTATTTTTTATAACTTGTAAAAGAAAACCAACTCATAATAATGTATGTTTATAAAGCAATAATTCATTAGAAACTTTATGTTAAATATCCAAGATCAACTTTACTAATTATTTTGAATTAGTCCCCAGTTCTTTGAGATCTGATCCACATAGATTCAAGATGATTTTTGACAGAAATGAATACAAGATGCAGATGTTATTTTTTTCTTTATTAAAATGTGGTAAAAGGATACAGACTTTTAGCTATAAGATGAATAAGGTCTTAGGATCTGCTGTTAAACATGGTGACTACTAGTTGATAGCACTGCACTATATAATTGAAATTTGCTGAGAGTAGAATTTAAATAGTCTCAAACAACATAGATAATTATGTGAGGTGATGGATGGTGGGAATCCTTTTACAATGTATATGTATAGCAAATTACCTTGATGTACACTTTAAATATTGTACAATATTTATTTCTCACCTATATGTCAATAAATCTGAAGAAAAAATTGGCTGTGAAGTGAAATAAAAAATACAGCCATAGAATTTGACTGACCTATATATTTGCCTCAAACCATGATTAACAGAGTATAAATGACTACCTAAGAAAACTATTTCTATTGTGTTAAACTGATCTCTTTTTAAGATTTAAAATGACAGATTCCAGAAGTGTAAAAAAAAATTTTTTTCCCCAATGCAAGGAGTGCTTCCAACAAATTTAATCCATTTAAAGTAAATGAACCAAGAGAGAGAGAGGAAAGGCTAATTGTTCTCTCTGAATTAGGTCTTCACAAATTTTGGACCAGATTTGAAACTGTTTTTCTTTTTACATTTTTTTATTTTTCAATTACATTTGACGTACTATATTAGTTTCATGTGTACAACACAATGATGAGACATTTATATAACCTACAAAGTCATCCCAATAAATCTGGTACCCATCTGACATCATACATTGTTATTACAATATTATTCACTGTATGTTACATGTACTTTACATCCCTGTGACTATTTTCTAACTACAAATGTGTAATTCTTAATTTCTTTACGTTTTCACCCACCCCTCCAGCCCTCCTCCCATCACCCCGACAAATCTAGTACCCATCTGGCACTATATATAATTATTATAATAGTTTGAAACTCTTTCTTAAAGAAATGCTTTAAAAAAACTGGCTAGATATGAAAAATGTGATCTTAAACAGTACTGTTGAAATAACATTTTACAAAACAATGCAGATAAATTCACATGCTTTATTATCAAATCTTTTAAAAATATGTCAGCTATTAACATGATTCTAACTATATACAAAGTAAACTAATTTGTCATGCACAATACTTTTTTTCACCACTATTTATGATAATGATAATTAGTATTTGTGATGATCCAGATAATAATATTTGGTGCAACTTACTTGAACACCCACAGTTTTCCACACACTGCGAGGTAGTACTGTATAGTGTTTATGGCTGTTTATTTTTTTAGTTAGAAGCATTCAAATCCTGCTTCAGTTAGTTACTTGTTGTGGTGACTTATGAAGGTGATTTGTGTCTCAGTTACATTTTCTCTAAAGAGAGAGAATAATAGTGTCTACTTCATAGTGTTGTTATTGAGAAAGAATTGAATGAGTCAATACTTCAAACTCCTTCGATCAGTGCTTGATACAAAGTAAGTTTTGGTAGTTATACTTGATAATTTGATGATGATTTTTCTAGTAGTTCTGGGAGAAAAAATTTGTTATATTATTTTATATGTAAGGAAACTAAGGCTAAGGTATTTTATGCAAGTTGCCTCAAGTCACATACCCAGTAATGAGTTAAAAATTCTCAAGTCCATGCCCTTTCCACTATATTGAACTTTCTCTGAAGGTACTATGAGACTGAATTATTTATTAAAGTACTAGAAAAATGATGTAAACAATGGCCATGACATAATACATGTGGGTGTCCAACAAGTATATTAATAAAATCTTCACATCAATAATGTTAATTTAATATAATATTATCTCTATTTTTTGTTTTCAATTTCTTTTAATTTATTTTTTTATTATTAGACTTAGTGGGGTGACATTTGTTAGCAAGAATTACATAGGTTCCAGGTGTACTATTTTATAGGCCATTGTCAACTTGTTGTATAATAAGTTCACCACCCAGTGTGAGTTCTCTATTTTTCATTTGAGGAAGCTGAGACATTAAGATTCTTAACTTGCTTAATGTCATACAGTTTGTAAGTGGCAAAAGTACAAACGCTCTTTCAATCTCTCTGTATGTCCCCAAGTCAAGCTCACATTTGCTCAGAAAGGGGTCAGCTCCTAAGGTCTCTACCTTCTTGTCAAGCACTGATGCTCTCTTTTGCTAAACTACAGATCCATGAGAGAACAGCAGCACTTTCTTGTTCTTTGCGTCCCTTGTGGACCCTAGGACAACTCAGCATGGCACAGTGGATATTTCTGCTGCTCTTCTGCTGCACTGAGGCGCTCATAATGGCCCTGTTCCATCAACGAGTGTCTGGGGTTCTCAGAAATGGCCTATGGTGGAACTGGGTGAGCTTTATCTGTTTTTTTCACTAATGTAACTACGAAAGCGTTCTGAGGGAATACTGCTGTGTTCACAATATATCGTAGCTTTCGAACTTTAGCCTTATTTTGCATGTGATCTAGCCATGCATCCAGGGACGGTACTGGCAATGGATTCAATCAACGGCTACCATTTTGTACTTAGAGTGCCTCTCATCTGGACTGACGGGGGGTATAATGCTGGATTAGGGGAACATGTCTGATTCTTAAGACTTTTTCCTACTCATCCCTAGCTTACAAGACATGCTTAAATATTGCTGGACCCAAGAGTGGACATAAATTCTTTCCTAGGATTCTCCTCTGCATATTCACAAATGTCTTTTTGCCAGTTCAAATATACTTAGGAGTGCTTGGATCCTGAAAATCGCCAATAGTAAGCAATGACTCAAGCTGAGAACCCTACTACTGACACATAGAAAGAATTAATGGCAAAAGAACTCTTCTCTTTCTTTTGTGGGATTGGTCAGATGAGTTGACCCCACCCCTGGTGGTGGCATGTCACCCTGCCCAATGAATACGCTGCATTCCTCTGGCTACCACTTTGATTGGTTCAGGACTGGTTACGTGTTGCAGACTATGACAGTCAAAACTCAAGGACTTCTGTTTATGCTATTTAGAATATTGTTACATCCAATAGAGCCACTGTTGACTATCTTTGTCACTCACTACCTAGGAGGAATCTGCTTGAGAATAAACCAAACAAGAAAAAGCCAAACAAGAGGGATAGAGAGGAATGTCTTGAAGACATTGACTTTTAGTTATGGGATTTTTTTTACTTACATAAATCGATACCTTTCCTTTTTTTCTTTAAGCCCGTTGAGTTGGATATTCTTTTATCTGCAAACAAGAGTTCTGACTATGAGAGAGGAAGAAGTTTGGAATTTTAAATTTCCTTTGCTAACATACATTCAAAGGAAAAGCTTGAAAATCCCAATTGAAATGTTAGTGTTGATACTTTACCTTTAATTTTTTATCTGTAACTTTTTTCTCAATGTCACCTATGGTAATGATCATTTCTATTAAACATAACAAAAATTTTATTGATATTCTTCTTCTTCCTCTTTTTTCCTTTTTCTCCTTCTTACTTCCCTGCTTTCTTTTCATATATCAATTTATAGAATAAAGCAGGTTAACCCCCTTGAATAAAAAACAACTATCTTATACATCTTGTACCTTTCATTTTTATAATAGCTTTTTAATAAGCTATCCACTCAGAAAAAAAAGACATCAAAATCTCTGTCAAAATGTTGTTTTCATTACTTTTTCTAGTTTTTAAAAATTTTTTGGTAATGTTGGACTGCTGTTCAACTGTCTAATAAAGGATGTTGCCAAAGCTCTGTACATGATAGGAAGTTTCAGGCTAGTCTTACCTCTTGAGGCAAAGTTAATTTCTTACTACTGTGTCTGCCTTTTGCAGGCTCAAGAACATAGAAATAGACTGAGCTGTGTTAAATAACCTGCAATTATAACACCTAAACTATTTCAGTCCACAATTGGACATTTATTTCAAGAGCTTCCTAATTATGGTATTGTGCTGTTGATTTCTATTATATTTTTTGAAAATATTTCACTTGAAGTGTCTGATTTTGTCTCAACTTTAAGTCACTCCTGCTGATAAGGCATTCCATGCTTTTACTTTTGACAAAAGATATTTAGTCTAAAGAGTTGATTGCAGCTGTACTCCACTTTTAAAATATTAAAATTGTATATTTAATTACATAAAAATTAATTTATAGTGTGTTGTTTGAATTCCAAAAAAAATTCCTTAAGAATTTATTGTAACAAGTTCTTTGAAGGATTATATATGATATAATAATATCTGCTTTATTTATGTTTATATATGCATATTAATTTTATGTGTTCTTATGAAAAATAATAAATCTAAAGGGAAGTTTTGTTTTATTTAATATTCAAACAAAATTTCTTTTTTTTTTTTTTTTTTTTTTTGCTTTTTGGTATGTGGGTAGCTCCCTGACTGGGAATCGAACCCAGGCCGCAGCACTGACAGCGCCAGCGCCGAAGCCTTAAGCCACTACACCATCAGGGAACTCCACAATTTCTTGAATATTGATTGTGAATCAGGAAATTTCTAAACATTGTACTATCCCTTAAGAAAGTCTAAGTGTCAGTGAGGACACAGAGAAATAAATATCAGTGACAGTATCCATTTCTGTGCATATGAAGAAAAATAAATTATAGTATAATCTTCCAAGAGTCATAACATGTAGTTTTGGAAAGAACACATACAAATAGCAAAGAAAAGCAATGCTATCGGGTCTATTCTATGGGGTTGACAATGCTATTGGAAACTAGAGAAAGGTGATATGACTTCTAGTCGAAAACACAATTAGTAAAATTTTGATATGCAGGTAGCAAGTAGTAGAGCATTCCAAATTACAGTAAAGGTCTACTGAATACCTTACAGGATGTGAGAAACCCAGAGAAGATATTTAAGGGATAGTGGTTTTACTTTATAGGTACATAAAACAGTTGCCAACTAAAATGTAAAGTTGGAATGCTTCTGAGTTGAGAAATTACAGAAAGAGAGTAGTATGTCAAAAAAATTAATCTGGTGGTAGGTATATAAATAAAAATATAAATTGTCTAGAGAGGGGATATTTTCTTTGAAGGCTATTATAGGAATATTAAGGAATAATAATAGGAAGTAAGGCAGGGTCATGCTAAAGGAATACAGCGAATTAATGGTAGAGTCATTATTATGATGCTAGAGTTTATGTGATTTTCTGGCAAACTAAATATGAAAGAGAAATAGTAAAAGTCATGTCCAATATTACCAAGTTTAGGATGTTAGGGAATGGCAGTTATGAAGCTATGGCTAGAGTTAACTTCATGTTCTTCAAAACTTCCACATCAATCAGCCATACTCTTAGTGTTAGATGTTCCTCATCTACATATGCCATTTTTCTCAATGAAAAGCTATGGTATGGCAGGGTCTTGGCAAAAGTGCTGGAATAAATATGACACCATTTGGACTATAGAAAAAGATGTCAGTTCACATATGAAGAATTATGTAGTTGGTTTATTTCAAAACCTAAAAAATTATATTCTCAAAAAACAAGTTACTAAGAATATTACTGTTTCCTTGATGATAGTGGAAATATAATTATTTATACCAATATGTAATTACAAATTAATGAAATATTAATGTAGTTTTTAGAATTCTGTCACTGGAAGGTATTTTTTTGCTTGTGCATTATGAATTTTCTTTATTGTATTATAATCATATAGTTGTTCTTGAAGAGTCATTTCATTTTGAAGCATAAAAGTGTCAAATCCTTAAAAATACTGTGGGTTGAAATTTCATAGATATTCTGATTACAAAAGAGTACTTTTCAACAAAACTTGAAGAATTCCTCTTGGGGCCTTTTTATACCCAAAGCAAAATTATTTTCCTCATTTGAATTTTTCTAATCTTTTTTTTTAACTCTCGAAAACTTATCTAATGACTTTAATTTAAAAATGGTGACTTCCTGTTGGGTTTTAATGACGAGGTCAGTTTTAGAATAGTTCCTGGTTTCTTAAAAGAAGGCAAAGGTTAATGAATTCTGTTAAGAACCAAGTAAATGAGTTTTGATGATTTTTTAACAAGTAAAGGGTTTCTGAACTGTAGAATATAACTATATAGCTATATAGGTACAAAGATTTATAGATACTGTGTGTGTGTGTGTGTGTCTTTGTCAAAAGGCCACATGTGTCTGGAGCTACTCCATGCAATGAAGCAAGTAAAGCTATATGGGGTGGGTATATGAACTGGCTTTATGTTTATATGACTCATGCATTCATACATTTATTTCACTGTGTGATTATTTGAAATTCTATTTGCACATTGAAGACTTTTTTTAAAAAAAAATATAATGAAATCCACTGCCAAGAAAAATCTACTTCTGCAGTTTTAAAGTTTGCAATATCAAATACCCTCCAAAATATTGGAAAATATTAAACACTATGGCTAAACTTTTTCTTTGACTTTGGATCAGGTTATCAACTGTTATATTAAAACTAATATGCAGCCACATAATATAGCATACACTGTTGTGAAGAATTGCAGCCAAGTCCTGATTTTATTTTTGGATTTAACTCTTTGAGTTAGCTATAATTAGATTATGAACATATGAGTAGTGGGGACAGGACAGGTCATCTTTATCACTTACCGACTATGATGTGACATTCTTACACCTTCCAGCAACCAAATGAAAGTACACTGACTCCAATGTATAGATGAGAAAACAGCCCAGACTATTTAAGTAAATTGCCCAAAGTTATATAATTAGTAAGTGATAGACTTGGATTTAAGCATATCAGTAAGATTAGAAAAGATTATACTCTTTTTTTTTTGCCACAGCACACATGCCTATGGAAGTTTGTGGAATATTATGAACGTAGGTAGTCCAGCAACATCCCTGGGACCATGAACACTGGAGGGACAATCTTTTTGTAACAGGATTTGTCTACTTAGTCTGTGGCCTTAGACTGGTTATTTTAAGTTGTTAGCTTTTCTGAGGTAATCATATATCTGTCTCATCAGATTATTATGAGGATAACCATAATAAATACAAAAGACTTAACAGTGGGATATAGTAAATGTTAAAATATGCTATCTCTTATTATCATGATCACCATTATTATATTTTATTATTATTTCTTAATGAGAAAAGCTATTTGCCCTTTAAATTTGTAACTGGAATGAGAAACCATGGCTTGAATGGCCAAGAAAGAATGTAAGTATAGATTTAAAGATATAAAATTTGGAAGATACAAGGTACTAAAAAGTATACTATTGGCTTCAAAATTATTTTAAAAATTTAACTGAATTGTTACTACATAACATGGATCATTTGGGGTATTTTTAAAAATTAAATATTACATTTAGATGTGTATTTTTTATTATTGAATTATTTTCATGTGAGAAAGAACAAGTACACTTAATGATGGTGTCATTAAAAACACAGCATATTTAACTGAAAACATGAATATTTACAGTATTTGCATATATACATTTGTGCCATATATATTTCTCTTTTTTAAGTTTTTATAATGCTGTATTGCAATTGCATGTTAAACTTACAGTTATAGACAAGCTATTCAATTAAATGCTCACTTAAAATTACCAATTATAATCTTTCCTGCATATATAGTAGCTTCTAAAGAAAGTAATGCACTTGCAGTAATACCTACTATATTGTGTGTTGGTTTTCTGCTGTTCAGCAAAGGAATAGAGTGGGGAAATAATTTCACACTGCATATAATGCATCTGGTATGAAGGAAACTCGAAAATTATTTAGTTACAGATTTCTCTGACCAGGCTTGCAAAGTGGCATGTATTATGTTAATGGGCGAGTATTTGAAAATGAATTTGAATATTAATGCACTAAGTTTGGGTTCTGACATGAAGGAAGGCGTAGTTGATACACAATTTGCAAACAGGTTCTTGTTAACTCTTTCATCACTGTGGCTCAAAATCATGTTTTGTGCTTGAAATTAAAGTCTTCTAATTTTTGGATCACTTAAATTCCACAATATTGAAACCTATTAGACTGTACAAGTAAAGTTCAATTATAGCATTAGATTTTCAGTCATATTCTGTGTTCAGTTGTCTTCCATGTTGTTCAGTGAAAAATAGTTGCTTATTCATTGAAAGTTGTAAGTTGAAAAGAAATGAACAACATCAATCACTGTATTAATGGTATACTGTATTTTCTACCTTTCATTTGTATTGTAACACATTTGACTTGGCATATGTTGGAATGTATGCTACCAAGCCACTATTATATATTCAACTAAAATATCTTGTCTTCAAGTACAAGCAGAAATCACAAATTTACTACTACTGGATTCATAGTGTTTAAATTTACAGAAGATGAATAGTTAATAGTAAACCTTCCCACCAAAGCATATTTTTATTGAAAGAGCAAAGCATTACAGTACACCGGATGTTTTAGGTCATTTATTTTGTTTTTGCTCTGGGTCATTTTACAAAAGCACTTCTGCTCTCTAGCGTTAAAATGAGAGCCACTCTACTCCCCAGATATTACCCAGAAGCACTTGGGGGCTCTTAATGATTAATACCATCACCGTCCAGCCACAAACCTTTCTGCTGCAGATAATGCCAGGCAGCAAGTGTGCTTGACACTTTTAATGTATAATTAAGTAGGAAAAGTCAGCACTCAGTATGCAAATTTTTCAAAATGATAAATGATGCCATACAGCAGTAGGGATTGATTTGGTGTAAATGAAACTAATTAAGGAAATGTCAAACATAATTAATAAAACAGGTTTAAGCTGCAAAACATTGTCAATTGAATGAATGAGGAGGCATTGGCTCCCATTGTTTCTGCTTTATTTAGGGCTTGTGTTTAGCTTGTACTCTGTTCCTAAATGCACTTTCGCTACCTCACACCCTCCACTACTAATTCCCAGAGAGGGGGAAAATAAATTTGCTTGTCTCTCCACTGACTGCAGAAATTAATTGCAGAAATCTTGTCCCATCCAAGTGTTACATTCACTCACAGGACATTAACATAACTAATTTGAAAGAGCCCAAATGACTGCATAATAGAGCACTGTCAGTATGCCTGACAGTCTTTGGTCATACCAAATTAGCTTGGTTTTCTAATTGAAATTTTTTTCCTTGGACTCTTTTTATAATTTTTTCCTCAGCTATTCATTTTTGATAAGAACAAAGGTTTTATAATTTACAAAAGAGTGCTTGACCTATAATTACTAGGAAGAAATTAGAGGAGGTAGAAAAGTCAGATTTAGTCCTGGTAATGATGCTAGAGACCTTGCTCCCTCTAGGGAGCCTGAAGAATAATGGAATCTTCTATTTTTATGGGCGACCTGTGCACTGGTGCTGACTCTAACTGTGAATCCACTTTACTTTGCAGATCACTTGCTTAACACTAAAAGTGCCAGCAGAATGGCAGGCCATTACTCCAAATGTCATTCAAACCAGTTCCATTTCCACCTGCCCTTCCCACTCAAAGAGTGAAGTAGATCTGCCAATCCTCTTATCATGCCCTTCAAATCTTCCATGTAGAGTTTTATGCAACTTAATTTGTGAACCATTTGGGGAAATAAGGGTGGGAGAGGGTAAAAGTTTGTGAAGAGTAGGAAATTTAAGGATTGTTAAAATAATGTATTTAAAAAGAAATCCAATGGTTCTTGATTTTAAAATCATGTCATCTGCATACTGTGGATATAATTTTATCATATTTGGTATGGTTTTCAAAAGTCTGCTAAAACTATATCCTTAACTTAGAGATCTTTTCTTTTAAAAAAATGGGTCCTTTTGAGTATGTCATAAAATTACTCAACACATAAGAATACACTTTGAATTATGAGTTATATACTCAATGTGGTAATTCATATTAATTGGGGAAACTGTATAGAATTGACGGTATAGATCTCAGAAGGCAGAATTATATACATACTCTTCTTAATCCATTAAGTATCTGCTTAGTAAATGTGTGGAGATACAAGTGCAGAGGCATAGTTTTATTTGCTTAAAGCCCTGCTTCTAGAAAACTCTCTATTTCCATGACTACTTCTGTAATTTGGTTCTAGAAATATAAGTGAAGTTTATTTATATCCTATTGAGATTGTAAAGATTCTTGACTTTGAACTCTTTAAGTCTTTTGGGACTGATTTCTAAATGCTATCCAATATATTCTCTTGAATTATTGAATATTATACACATAGTTATCTATTAAGTTTATAGCATTGATTGATTGCGTTATTCTTTACTAGAATATGTGTCTTGGACTCTTGTAATGCCTTCTCTGTTGTGCACAACTGAAAGGCAAGATGAGTTGTGATTTTATACTTTACCTTTAAATGAAATGGTTATGGAATAAATCAATAGGCTTCAAAACTAATCATTTGCTTCATCTCTTATCTAAAAAGAATAACTACCTCAGGTTATTTTATTCTAATATGTACACTGAAATTTTAAAGGACGTTTGCATGCAAATTGCATATGACATAATTCTAATTCCCCCCAAAATTATAAAATGTGAATTAAGGAATTTATTGTATCCTAAAACTGAAAAGTATGGGGTTTATTTTTCAGAAGAACAATATTTAGACATAGCTAAGTAAAGTGGTTTGATTAATGTAATCAAGACTGGGTGGTTCTCTTTTTCTACTTCTCATCCCTTGGATCTGCTTTCCACTGTTTTGATTTCATCTCCATCTTGTGGGTCCCAACAGCTTCATAATTATATCAACTATAGCAGTTCAGTGCAATGAGAGATAGTTTTTTTCCAGGTACTTAAAAATGTCTCAGGATTAGCTCTGATTGAACCATGGAGAACAATGTGCTTGTCCTAGAATCTATCACTAGCACCAGGGGCATGGAATACTTTGAAGGTCCAGTCTTGAACTTTATATCTACCCTAAAACTGTCCCATTCCAAACCAAATGAACTAAGAGTAGGGGATACATTACCCAAGAAAAATCATGATGTGTTTTTTCAAGAGAAAGAAAAACTGAGAAAAGATTGACAAGAGCAACAGGTCTATGCTTACCAAAAGTATACAGTACAGTTTCTAGCATCAGAACACATGCCCCCAAATGGACTTCTTAATCACTTCTAGATGTTAGTGATTTAATAAAAACTGGGGAATTTTAAGGATTTCTTTTTATGAAAGCATTGTTTTAGGCTTATGATTAATTACTTTATTAGAGGTTATAAACAAAAAAATATTTTTTTAGTTGTGAATGGTTTGGTATTTAGAACAGAACAAGGAGAAACATGGTTTTTAGACTTTTTGTGTTAAACTAGTTTTGGGTTTACAGAAGAATTGCAAGGGTAGTACAGAGACTATGGTATATTTACCAAAAGTAAAACAGCATTGGTAGAATGATATTAATTAAACTATAGATTTGATGTGGTTTTTACCTTTTTTTTTTTTCACATTTTGTCATTCCCTGTATCTAATGCAGAATACCATATTGCATTTAGTTATCACGTATCTGTAGTTCTATCCAATTTGTGACAATCTTCCTGTTTTTTTTTTTTTTTTTTTTTTTTTTTTTTTTTTTTTTTTTTTTTTTTTTTTTTTTTTTTTTTTTTTTTTTTTTTTTTTTTTTTTTTTTTTTTTTTTTTTTTTTTTTTTGTCTTTCATGACCTTGACTCTTTGGAAGAGTCCTGGACAATATTTTATAGTAATTTGGGTTTGTCTGATGTTTTATCAAGATTAGATTGAGATTATGCATTATTGGAAAATATATCACAGAAACATTGTGCCCTTTTCACTGCATTATATCACAGTATACCTAATAACAATGTGATTTATTGCTGGTGATGGTAACCATGATCACTTGGTTAAAGTGCTGTCTTCCATGTTTCTCCACTGTAGATTATGATTTTTACCTTTCCATATTCTATTCGTTGTAAGTGAACCACTAAATCCAAATCACACTTGAATGGAAGAGAATTAATCTCTATGTCCTTTAGAGGTGGGTAGCAAACAAGTAGAAAATAAATGTTAAAACCACCGTAGTAACATAAATATTTGGGGAGGATATGTAGAGGCCATGCAGCTATCCTGCTCTTCCTTAACATTTTGCTCACTAACAATTTTGGTATTCATCAGTGAATAGTGCTTATAGCTGTTATTACTGTGGTGGTCTAATGGTGATTTTGTATTTATTTATTCTATATTATTTTAAATTCTTTTGAAAAAAAGGTTTAGCCCTTCTTCTCCATTTATTTATTCAAGTATTTTTATCAGTCTGATATAAAATAGATTTGAAGTAATCACATTAACTTGATTTTAAGACTTTCTGTAACACTATACTGGTCAAGGCAGTGCAACGTTGCTAAAGAAACACACACTTAAATAAAAGGAACAGAAAAAATATATGCTGCACCCTAAACCTCCCACCTTATACAACAATTCATGCAAAAATGGATCATGGATTTAAATGTGAAACATACAACTTATAAAACTTTTAAAAGAACATATAGGAGAAAATTTATATGGCCTGGTGTTAGATAAAATCTTAAATATGAAACTGAAAGCATGATCTATAAAAGAAAAATATATCTATTAGAGTTTATATCAAAATTTAAAAAATTGCTATGTGAAAGACACTTAAGTAAATGAGGACAAGTCTCATTGGGTAAAATATTTGCAAATGACATATTTAACAAATTAAATATATTTAGAATATGTGTAGAACTCTCAAAGTTCAATAATCAGGAAACAAACTACACATTTAAAAATTGGTCAGAACACTTGAACAGACTCTTACTAAAAAAGGTATAATGATGGCAAAAAGCATATGAAAATATGTATAACTTTGTTAGCTTTTAGGGAGAGGCAATGAAAATAATAAGATATCACTACACAACTATTAGAATGACTGAATTTTAAAATACTAACTATATTAAGGGCTGGCAAACATTCAGACAGTGGAGTTCATGTATTGCTGGTGGTAATGCAAAATGATATGGACACTCTGAAAACATTTTGGCAGTTCTTTATGAAGTTAAACACCACTTATTATATGATCTAGTAATTCCACTCCTGAGTATAAAGCCTAGAGAATAGAAAACCAATGTTTGCACAAATATGCAAAAATATTTATAGCATGTCTATTCATATTTGCAAACACAAAGTAAAAAAAACAACTGAAAGGAACCCAAATGTCCTCCAGTGGTTGAATGAATAAACAAACTTTGAATATCCAAACGGTGGGATACTAATCAGCAACAAAAAAGAACAAACTACTGACATAGTAGTTCCCCCTTAGCTCTAGGAGCAATGTTCTAAGACCTCCTGTGGATGCCTGAAACCACAGATAGTACCAAAACCTATATATACTCTTTTTTCTATGCATACATGCCTATGATAAAGTTTAATTTACAAATTGGGCAAAGTAAGGGATTAGCAATAATAATAATAAAGTGGAACAATTAATATCCTGTAATAAAAGTTATGTGAAAGTGTTCTCTGTCTCTTTCATATTTTATTATCCTGTAGTCACCCTTCTTCTTGTGATGATGTGAGATGATAATACCACGCCTATTCCTGAATCTGCGTCACCACACCTTTCTTACAGTAATGGCTTGGTGTCTGTCATTCCTTTCAGGGAATCCCTTGCTGTATAGGCTCAATGCTTTCTAATGCAGCATGTTGCTGTTCGTTGAACCACATTTTTTGTTCCTGCCTTCCACACAAATTTAATGCCTTTTCCATCTTAACTAAACACTTATCATGCACTGTGGCAGTAACTTTTGCAGTTTGAGATGAGAAAGCAAAACTAGCACATATTTGTTTTTCCTACTTCACAATTTCATAGATCGAAGAGTTCCTACCATAGATCTTAACAGCCTCAGAATACTTTTTTTTTCTTTTCTTAAATTGAGAACTGTCACCTTTTCATTTAAAAGAAGCATTTTTGGCTTTTCTTTGTCCTGTTTGAGTTGCCAGCATCTCTACTCTTGCACTTTGGGTACATTATTAAATAAAATAAGTGTTAGTTAGACACAGGCAATTCAATACTGAGACAAATGATCTCATAACCTAGATGGGTACTAAGTAACAGGCAGGTGTGTATACAGTGTGGGTATGCTAAACAAAGGGTTGACTCATGTCCCATGTGAGATGACATGGGACAGTGAGAGATTTCATTATGTAATTGGAAACTTATGAATTGTTTCTTCCTGGAACTTGCCATTTAATACTTTCAGACCTTGGTTGGCGGTGGTAGCTGAATCCAGGGAAAGTGAGACGGGATAAAGGGGGACTACTGTAGATGAAACAACTCAGGTGCATCTCAAAGGTATTAGGCTGCGTGAAAAAGCCAGTTTCAGAAGGTTTAATACTGTATGATTTCCATATGTATGATATTGCAAAAAGAAGAAAAGGAAATTATAGTTTTCAGAGAATAGATCAGTGGTTGCCAGATGTAGGGTGAAGGAGGAAGTGATTATAAAAAGATAGCCCAAGTGAGTTCTGTGTTATGATGAAACTGTTCTGTATCTTGACTGTGATGATGGTTACACAAATGTATACATGTGTTAAAATTTACTGAAGTGTACATCAAGAGAAAAAGTCAATAGTATTGCATAAAAATCTAAGTATAAAAATAAAAGAAATTACCAAAACCTATACAGACTCAAAGATAATTATCTTATTCCTTGTTAAAACCTGATACTATTGTTATTTATTTATTTTTGCTCAAATTGTTTCAGCTGTGACTATTGGGATCTCTTTCAAAGCTCCTGTGTAAATATGGTTTTAATTGGCATTGTTTTATGAAAATTGCATCAATAAGATTCTAACATTAACTGAAAGGTCAAGCAAGGGCCATTAATTGCACAGTTGTTTATTGGAAAATGATTAAATTCTTCTGATTATTCGATTCTATTAGAAAAAGCATCTGATTGGTCTAGATTAGTTTCTAATAGATTACTTCCTATGATAGACATTGTTGCCAATTTGTGAGCTGCTGCTTTGTAATAATTAATTCATATTTTTCATTTCAAGATGTTATATATTGATTTGTACAATTTTTCTTTTTTAGCCTTACAGGACTCGCTTAACTGAGTTTTCCCCAACTAGTGTACTGAGTAGGTAGATGCTTATTTGAGATCCAAAGAAATATATTATTGACAATTACTTAATATTACTTGATTAAATTACCAAAAGCAGAAAATGTCTTTGTGCTTTCTACTAGGAATTAATACCAAGATTTTAAAGCATAATTAAGACTACATAATTCATTTGGTTAGCATTAATTTTGGTAATTAAATAATTATTTCCTTTACTTAATAAATGAAATACTAAGTGACATACCTATTAAATAATTATGCTACAAAATAATATCAGTAAAACATTTAACATAATTTGACATAAAATTATTTGATGCAATATGTAAAAAGGATAATAAGACTTCCTTGTGCTTGAGACAATATCCTCTTGGAAACAGTTTAAACAATTCTAGGTATAATAAAATGCATTTCAGACCTATAAGTAGATTTCTGTTGCTCTTTCTAAAAAATGTATGTTAATCTTTGTTTAATACCTATCAATCTTTCTTAGGAAAAAAAATGGGAAAATGTGGGTTTGTTTGAATGTGTGTGTGTGTGTGTGTGTGTGTGTGTGTGAAAATGCTGGCTCCTTTTCAGGTGAACTTCTATGGCCTAGATGCCATATATCTTTTGGACATTTAGGAGGATTGTTATTTGTGGGGGATGGACATGTTATGGTTGCTATAGGCTATGGACAGAACAAGCAAATATACCAGCAGAGAAAGAATTTAATTGATACTGATATTAACTACAGATTGACCTCAAGGCACACAGAAAAGTGCAGGGACAGAGGCTCAATTTTCTATACAATTATATATGTGTCTTAATGCTGTACTGCTGTATTTTATCCATTATGATAGCAGTAACAGCTGCAACAACTCAAAATAATAACAGCATTACCTGAGTCACTTCTTTTCTTTCTTTTCTTCCCTAGTGTTACCATCTTGATTCAAAGAGGCATGGTTTACTGCTATGTGGAAATTTATTTCTCCTAAGTGATTTGGTATGAATATAGACCTACAGTACCGAATTATTGGTTTCTTTTCAACTCAATCTTCCTAACTTTGAAATAAAGCTCCAGAAATGTTTGTCTGTACTTGCCTCAAGGAAATTATTTACCTTTGTTTTTTTATTCCAAGGGAAAGTGTGAATGTAGTTCCCCACTACCACCAATCATGCAGTGGTGTTTCCCACATGTGGGAGAATTGCAGGTATCAACACACCTGAAGTGCAATGGATGAGCATCATCCTGAGAAAATCACCTTAGGGATCATATATCCTTTGCCAGGTAAGTATTTAGGGAAAACTTTTAACCTGGCATAGCTCTTATTAGAGATTTTAAAGTCTTGGAACAATTTTATAATTTGTTCCAAGACTGTGATAAATGAGAGAAAACTGAAAGTACCTCGAGGACCAGGACATAAGTGTTGTTTCCTAGAAATCTCAGGATTGTCCCAGAGTAAAGACCTTCCTGAGCAGCTGCAGCCTGGACTGTGCAAGGGTGATCCCTCTGGAGTAGTCTACTTCAAGTGCCCTATTTTCTTCAGAGGAAATGGCTCAATTTATAAATTCCCACCCATGTATCATAGTTCCACATGGATTTGCCAATAACAGAGGCTCTTGGATCTTTCTCAAAGTTGCAGTGTTGAGAGTCACAGCCTAAACTGACATTGACACTGAATGGGTATTGGACACACAGGAATAAAAACTTCTCATAATCAGGCCATAGAAAATATTCATTATTTATTTTACAAATTAGATTGAGGCAACAAAATCAATTTATTTTCTTCCTAACATTATCAACAAGCACTTAGTTAGGGACCCGTGCTCATGTATTCAGAGTAATACACAGTAGGTACACGCACCACAGGAGGCACTCATGGCAAATACATAAATGACTGTTAGAAATTAACTGGGCAAGCACTTTCTGATCTTTTTGATTCCCAAGGGTTGGAGAATAGTAATTGATTTCCCAGACTCACTGAGTCAAAACATGAGATATGTGGATGAATAAAACATAGTCCTTGACCTCAAGTAGACTGATGAAACAATATAATAGAGAGATTCTATGATGAATATAAACACAAACATTGAAGTGTTAGAGAAGAGTGAAAATAAACTAATTTTGTTGAATTTAAACACACATTCTTTCATAAAAGACTCAAACTAACCCTGTGAGAGGGAAGTGGCAGTATCCCAATTAGCAAAAAAGAAAACAAAATTCTTCAGTGGATCATTCAGTCTAACACTGCTTGTACGTAGTAGATTTAGGACTGGAATTTCTGTTCTTTCCCCTATCCCCCAGCTCTTAAACCTATGTATTCCATAAACAAAGACAGAGTTGAGAGTGGGCAGGGCAAGAAACTTTTCCTGCAATGATGTAGGTAGGATCAGGAAAGATTTTGCATTAAAAAATGTTTTGATGACAAAATAGGACTATAAGGTAGTGGTAAGATGAGCACTTGGCTTGCAAGAGTTCAGAAACATGTTCACACATTTTATAGCAATGCAGAACACTTTAATTTCTATGTTTTGAAATATTTAGTGAATTAATCCATAATTAAAGTTTTAGAGAAATAGCCAAGCAATTTGCTATATAAAGAGTAAGCTACTTCATATAATTTCATAAATAGAAAAAAATTACAATAAAATAAAATCAGAAACAAAATACCACATTTCAAAAGCATTCTTTTGTTTAGTTTCAACAAGGGAAATGGCATTGTGCCTTCTAAGGGCTCACTCATTGTTGGCAACTGAAAATATTTCTGATGGTTATATTTACACTTGGTTATAATTTTAATTTAATACAAAATCTAGTGTGATCATTTTCCACTGGACTTGTCCTAGGAAAAAATTTCATGTGTGATGTTTACTTTTTAGGACCATCTATTTTCCTGCCTTTGACATTATCTTGTCTTTCTTTAAAATAACTTCTTGAAGTGTCAAGTTTATCACCCTACATCAGTACTTCTTTGTTTCTTCTGATAAAACCACCAATAGCTCACTGACCTCACTGATAAAAGGATCTCACCAGTAAAGAGTTTTACCTTAAATATAAAGATTGTTGATTAAAATGCTATGAATTTGAATTTAGTTGCAATACTTAAAGAATACTGCACCATGAACAAGTAGGAATTTTTTTTTCTTAGAAATTCAAGCATAAGTATTAATATTAGAAAAATAATAAAACATAATGCCGCATCAAGCTAGAAAATACCATGTAATAATTTGATACCTAAAAAGTAATTGCTATCGCTTCTCGGCCTTTTAGATCAAGTGTAAAAAGTAATTGCTAAAATTAAAAAACAAATTCTAATAAATGTATTTTACAGTATAAAATAAAATTTTTCTTTTTGGCTAAATGAAAAAACAATATTACAGTCAATAACATCATTTATACAAAAATTTCTGTGTATAAGTGTATATCTGAGTATATGTGTGTGTTTTTTTAAAGGAATAGGTATGTAACTGTTTTGAGAGTCTTAAAGGAAATTGATTAATTTTAAAATTGAGAATAATACTTTAATATTATTAGTAAAGCATTTAGATTTTTTTAAAAGAGTGTCAATAGTTATACATAATTCAGTAATGGTTAACAGTTGGATTATATAGAAAAATCCAAAGAGCAGATATAACTATTATGACTAGTGTCATTAGCAAAAAGATAAAAATAATCAAACAAAATAAATTCTTAGTACAATGTCAATCCATACATATACATGTCTTGGGAGAGCTGCCTACTCTGGTGTCGGCAGCTTCTCATCCTCAAGTCTTTGATGTCTGTAGACAGGGGTGTATGTCCATTTGCAGTTAGGCTCTTGATAAGGTCCATTCTTATTATTAGTTTACATGCCAAATTTCACCTACATGCATCTGTGTTCTTTTAAATATTACCAAAGAAGCACATCAAACATGAAGAAAACCTCAAGTATGGCTAAAATTAAATGTCCTGCCTTAATTAAGTTCTTAAAAAACAAGGGAAAACACCTCCAGCTGTTTTAAAAGGGATGTTAGAAGTTTACTGGGACTATTGCTCTGGAAAATTGTGATGTACTAGTGGCATATAGCCTGTTCAAACAAGACAGAAAGTTAATTGAGGATGACCTCCATCCGAGATGCCCTTTTGAGGCCACTTCCTCAGACATTGTCAAAAACGTTGAAAAACTTGTAGGGGAAGATGCCAGATCAGATTGAACAAAAAGCAGCTTGCAGAAATGGTTGGATGATCACCTACAACCCTGTTGAATATTCTCCATCAGCATCTAAGGATGTCAAAAGTCAGTGCAAGATGGGTACTGAGAATGCTCACGTCACTTCAAAAACACCGTGTGGAGCCTTCATGACAGGTTGGACCTCTGCAGAGACAACAAAGATGAAATTTTAAACTGGGGGGCAAGCTAAATATAAGGTGATGGAAAGAGAAGTCACATTAGGTGGTGAACTTATTATACATCAAGCTGACAATGCACTGTAGGATTGTATGCCTGAGACCTATGTAATCCTTGCTAACAGTTGTCACCCCAATAAGTCTAACAATAAAAATGAATTTAAAAAAAAATAAAATTGAACATCTAAAAATAAATAAATAAAATAAACTGGATTGTCACTGGAGATGAAAAATGGGTTCATCATAATGAATCTGAGTCAAAGCAGGAGTCCATGAAGTGGGATGAAAAGAGCATGCCACTGCCTAAGAAATTCAAGGTGTTGCAATTGGTTGGAAAAATCATGGCCACTGGTTTTTGGGATGCAGAAGGTATCATGCTGATCAATCACAAGGATAAGGGTATCTCAATAACTGGAGAGTACTATTCCATTCTGCTGAAACAGTTAAAAGAATCTGTGAAGAAGAAAAGAAGAGGAAAATGGACCACAGGGGTGCTGCTTTTGCACAACAATGCACCCTTGCACAAGAGCAATGTTGCACTGGCTACTCTTCATGACTGTGACTGCCGAGCATTAAACCACTCTCCCTACAGTCCAGACCTGGCTACATCCGATTATTATTTGTTCCTAAATATGAAAAAAAAAAAAGCTTCAAGGGAAGAAATTTACAGAGGACAAAGTGGTTAAAGCTGTAATTTGAGGGCAAAAAAAGCATTTTTTTCTAGGATATGAATAAACTAACTGAAAGATCTGAAAAGTGTATTAGAGTTGAGGGTGAATATATTGAAAAGGAAAAGTAATAATTGGTTTTCTTACCCTTTTTCCTCTTTAGTCTGCAAAATTCTGGACCACCCTTGTATCTAACTGAAACTGCCTTTATCATTATTGAGTTTATTCTTTTAGAGAATAAAAGGCAGTTGCCACAGGCTCATTAATATCCTGCCTAGATCCCCTGGGAACTATTTTATTGGTTTAGTTTGCCTGTCCCCAACTGCCATAGTAGAATTTTGTAATGACTCACATCTGTATTCTTTTCTAAAATATTATTCTGAGGATACTGGAGTCCTCTTGCTTGGAAATGCCTGAGAATTAAGCCTCTACTTCACCCCCTTGAGGCAGCTTGTATGCAAAAACTACTGATGCTGTGAATAAAAGTCCAATAACATTACTTTAAGGCATGATATACTCTGTGGGATGATTTATGTTTCCATGCTCCTCTGTGGGATGAGGTTGAAATTGAACTTCATCCCAACAACACCTTTGCTTAACTTCATCCTCTTCCTTGTCCTGTTCCCTCACTCTCATACAGGTTTCTTCTGATGGGCTCTGTCTTGATAAGCTACTTACCACATGAATTCCATGTCTGGCTCTGGTTATGGAGAATCCAATCTAAGACAATGATTAAACAAGTAATTTTAATTACATGTTATGTGTGCTATGAAAAGAGAAGGGTAAATGAAGAATAGTAACCTCTGGGTATATAATGTAGGAGTCTTAGATTCAAGAATCAGGGGTAACTTCTTTGAGGAAGAAAATTTAAATTGAGACCTTACACCCTTTATCTGTCTTTTTAAAAAAAAATTAAAAATATTTTCAATTATATTTGGCATACACTATTATATTAGTTTCAGGTATACAACATAGTAATGAGACATTTATATAACTTATGCAGTCATCACCCTGATAAATCTGGTACCCATCTGACACCATACATAGTTATTACAATATTATCAAATGTATGGCCATGCTCATTTTACATCCCCATGACTGTTTTGTAACTATGAATTTGTACTTCTTAATCTCTTAGCCTTTATTACCAATTCTTCTAAGCCCCTGCCCTTCTGGCAACCATCAAAATGTTCTCTGTATCTATGGGTCTGTTTCTGTTGTGTTTGTTCATTTATTTTTATCTTTAGATTTGTCATATAAGTGGAATCATATGCCATTTGTCTTTTTTTCTGCCTAATTTATTACCCTCAGCATTACACACTTTATTTTTATTTTATTTTTTTTTTAATTCATTTTTATTGTTAGACTTATTGGGGTGGGAACTCTGGTACACTGCTGGTGGGAGTGCAAACTGGTACAACCACTGTGGAAGGCAGTGTGGAGGTTCCTCAGAAAATTGGGAATGGAGCTGCCATTTGACCCAGCAATCCCCCTTCTGGGGATCTACCCAAAGCATTACACACTTTAGGTCCAGCCATGTTGCTGAGGATGGCAGATTGCATTCTTTTTTATGACTGTGAAATATTTCATTGTATATATATGTATTTTCTTTACATTCAATATTATTTTACATTAATTTTAGGTGTACCCCATAGTGGTTAGACATCTACACAACTTAAGTAATCTGCCTGACTAGTCTAGTATTTACCTGTCATTATGCACAATTATTACCATATCCTTCCCTATGTTTTACTTTATATCCCCATCACTGTTTTATAACTACCACTTTGTACTTCTTACTGTCTTCACCTTTTCATCTTGCCACAAATCTCCTTGCTACTATCACCCCAACAAATCTAATACCCATCTGGCACTATGTATTACAATATTACAATGTTATTATCATTACAGTATTATTGGCTGTATTTCTTATGCTAGACCCTACATTACCATAACCACTTTGTAACAATCAATTTGTACTTCTTAATCCCTTGTTCTTCTATTTTACCCACACTTTAAATTCCACTCCTATCTGGCAACCATCCAACTCTTTTCTGTATCTATGAGTTTATTTCTGTTTTGTTTGTGTAATTTTTTCTTTAGATTCCATATATAAGCAAAATCAAATTGCATCTGTCTTTCTCTGTCTGACACTCCACTTAGCACAATACCCCCTCCCATGTCTTTTGATTGGAGCTTTTAATCCATTTAAATTGAAAGTAATTGTTGATAGATATGTAGCCATTGCCATTTTATTGTTCATAACTTTGCATTTTTTTCCATCTTAGAGAAGTCCCTCTAACATTTCTTGTAATACAGATTTGGTGGTGATGAACTCCTTTAACTCTTTCTTATCTGGGAAGCTCTTTATCTGTCCTTCAATTTTGAATGATAGCCTTGCTGGGTAGAGTAATTTTGCTCATAAGTCCTTGCTTTTCATCACGTTGAATATTTTTTGCCAATCCCTTCTGGCTCGCAAAGTTTTTGTGGAGAAATCAGCTGCCAGTCGGATGGAAGCATACTTATAAGTTACTGGTTGCCTTTCTCTTGCTGCTTTTAGGATTCTTTCTTTGTCCTTAACCTTTGTCATTTTAATTTTTTGTGTCTTGGTGTGGGCCTGTCTGGGTTCATCTTGTTTGGGACTCTGAGCTTCCTGGGCTTGTATGTCTATTTCCTTCACCACGTAAGGGAAGTTTTTAACCATTATTTCTTCAAATAAGTTCTCAATCCCTTGCTCTTTCCTCTCCTTCTGGTACCTCAGTAATGTGAATGTTGCTATGCTTGATGTTTTCCAAGGTCTCTTAAACTATGCTCATTTAAAAAATTTCTTTTGTTTTTTCTTTGCTGTTAGGATTGGGTGTTTTCAGCAAACTTGTTTTCCAAATTTGATTTGATTTCAGCCTCTGCTTCAATTAGTCTGATGGTGATTCTTTCTATTGCATTCTTGATTTCAGTTATTATATTCCTTATTTATGCCTGCTTTCTAAGTGGTTTCTATGTCCTTTTATAAGGCTTGCTATCTTTTTGTTGAAGTGATTGCTAATTTCCTTGAGCATCTTTATAACCATTGTTTTGAACTCTGTGTCTACTAGGCTATTTGCTTCCATCTCATTTAGTTCTTTTTCTAGAGTTCTTGTTCTGCTTTTCTTTCATTTGGGACATATTTCTTTGTTTTCTCATTTTGGATGCCTCTCTGTTTGTGTTAAGTAGATCTGCTGTCTCTCCGTATTGCCAGATAGTCTTATGTAGTAGATGCCATGTGGGGCTCCGGCACAATCTCCCTGGTCAGTTGCATTGAGAGCTTCTGTAGATTCTTGTGCAGTGCCAGTGCTGTGCCTGCATCTACTCAGCAAAAGTGTCAGCACATTTAGGCCAATCACCACCTGCCTTGGGCCTGTGGACTCCAATAGTGTTCCAAGAAAGATTGCAGCGCAGGTGGGGCTGGCTATTCAAGAAAGTGCCTCTGGCTTTGGGAGAGTTGGATAAGGTGAGGTCCCAGTGAGTCAGCAGAGTAGAGTGAGTGAAGCTCTCCTGACCAATCAGGTTCAAATTTGGCCGTGTGGCAGAAGGGTGCAACACAGGAAAGACGGTGCCCTCCCACCAGCTGCATGGGAGGAGGACCCCACTCAGGAAAAGTGGCAACTGTCCTCTAGCCTTCCCTCAAAGCCACTCACCTCAGTTTGCCCCCCCCACCCACCCATATGCCTCCAATGGTCCCTGAGTCACTGTCCCTCTGCCAGAGTCCAGATTGAGTGCCTGCAGATGACTGAGTCTGCACTGGTTCCTTAAGAGGTCATCTGGGTTTCCCACAGCATTCCATACCACCTGGATGGTCAGACTCCACTATTTTTCACATCCAAATGTGGGGGCTCCTTTTACCTGTACCAGTACTCTGGACTGAAGAGCCTGATGTGGGATTGGGGTCCTTCAGTCTTCCTGGGTAACCTCTGTGGCCAGTGTATAACTCCTGATTCTCAACCGCCACACGGAGGTTTGTGCCTAGCAATTTTAGTGTCTGCACCAGTCCTACCAATATCAATGTGGCTTCTTTGTATTTTTAGTTATAAAACTTCTCTTCAGCTAGACTTCAGATGGATCTCCAGGTAGGTTGTTCCATAACTTAGTTGTGATTTTAATATGTTCGTGGAACAAAGCAGGCACAGTGTTTATCTGCTCCCCTATTTTCTTTTTTATCTTGTTTTAAAGTAACATGGTATACATTTGTGAAGTGGATGGCCATGACTGAGATTTGTAGTCTTTGATCATGGCCATCATGAAAATAATCAGTCCATATCATGACTGAACCCATTTCTCATTGACTTCAAATTGTAAAAATTGATCACTGATGGGAGTGAAACCACCACATGTAGTGATAAGTTACTCTGTCTGATACCTACTCTGCTAATTAGGAACTGTACCGTAGAGAATGACCTTCAGCCTGCATGTATGTACACAAGTACGTGTAGTTCTTTACATGTGTGGGTTTTATAATTAACATACTCATTTTGGTAATAAAAATTGGCCAGTAGAATTTTGGTAGTGACCAAAATGATACTATAATTAGTACAGTTTTCTTATGAGCCTCTAAAACTAGCTATGCTTCTGGCTACATTTTGGAGTTAAAGTTCATATTGTGAAATAGAGAGGTAGACTATTGATTCTCATTTATATAATATGTATTCTATTTAAGGCACAGATAATAAGTACATGATGCACCAGTCAGTAAGAGCTTGGAGAAGAGTATGTGTACAACTTTATAAAGAAACTAGTCATCTGCATCGCAGTTATGATGAGAAGAAATAAGAAGATAAACAATCCTATAGCTTTTAATTGCTTATGGTGCACCAGATACTAGAAAACACAAATATGTTATACACAATTTTCAAATGGTAAATATGCCCAAAGCACATTGCAATATTATTGATAAACAGAAAATAATAATAAAGCTAATAATTTTTGTATTTCAATGTTTATAAGATAAAATTAATTTAACAAACATGTCTAGGATGATTATATTTGAAATAATTCTGTTTTAAGGTATGCAATATGGTTTATCTATTAAAGTAATAGATAAACATTTATTTTAAAATTGTCTCTATGTTCATAATAAAAGACCTAAAAGCATCCAACGACTTAGTGAGGATATCACAGGGACAGTATGATCATTGTAAAGATCATAAATATATTTAGGTTATCATAGTCATATAGATATATCTCATAGTCAGATATTTAGGTTCTCATAAACAGTAGACTATATAAATTTTGAGAATATATGACTTTATTTATTTTAATAAAACATTCCCAAATTTCTAGGGCAATAAATTAAGCATTGAAATATGATGTTTTTCAAGTTCCTTGGAAAAAGTTGTTTTAATATTAATAGTTTTGTCAATATAATTATATCATAATCTTCATTATAGAGACTTTCAAATTCCATAAGTATGGCAGAGAAAAGAATAGTCTGTTATATGGCAGAGTTTGAGAAAGTATTTATAAACATTGTGTTTTTCTTTTGGACTTAACAGTGGATAAAATTGATATCATTGTTAAAAGCATTTCAAAAGTTATATAAACCATTTCCCAAACATTTACAAGAGAAAGTAGGGGAAGGAAAATGTTTGCACTAAATAGTGATTTAAATGCTACTGTAAGTGGAAAAGTTGGTAGTTGTTAAATATGCAGTTATTTTAGTAAATCTTTTTTGTTTTTAAATCAGCTCAGCTGGAAGCCTTGCTATACCTCAATAAATTGTAAAACTGAAAGACTCTTGGGTCCATATTTCTTTGAAGGAAGTAGACTAAACTGATGCTGTACTTAGCCCCACAGTAAATTAATTACTTAGGGCTTATGTGGTTTTATGCAGCACATAGTCATTCTGGGGATAGGAGTTGTTTATATGAAAAGATATATTAAAGTCAGAATCCAGACAAAAAAGTAATGAGTCATATGTAAAACAAAAATGCTAAGCACAGGTAATTAACAACTTAGAAATTTTAGAATTTCTAAAATTTAGAATTTCTAAATTCTAAAATTAGGTTAATGCTGTAGAGATTTTGCTGACACAACTGTATTTTTAATATTATCACCTATCACCTTCTGATGAGTAAATCAACTGATGTTTATTCATTTAGGACCTTCATGCCCACTAATAACTGACCAAGGAAATGTAAAGTAAAGCAGGCTTATAATGTAGTTAAGGAAATGGGACATTATAAAATTAATGAGTATAGTGAATGTGTGTGTGTGTGTGTGTGTGTGTGTGTGTGTGTATGTGTGTTAAACTCTTCCATTTCTGTTATGGACTTGTCAATTTATTTTTGTACGCATTCATTTTTGCTTTATATATTTTGAAGCTATGCTTTTAGGTACATACCAATTTGGAATTATTTTGTCTCACTGTTGAATTAAAACACCATCAATATATGTAATTTTTCCCTACGGGCATCTCTATCAATTATTTTGACCTAAAGTTTATGTTGTTTGAAATTAAATAGTTATATAAGTTATTTATGGTTAATATTGTTTTTTATATATTAGTTCTTCTATTGTTTTCTGCCTTTTGGTGCCATGGTTACTTACAATTCTTACAATTCTTATAGTGTGATTTTTAAAAAATAATTCAGTCTAGTTTTTAGATGGGAGTTCAAAATTCTTGTATCATTTTCTCCCTTATCTTCCTTAGTATTATTGTCCAGGATTTTTGCACTATTTTGATCTCTTTTTTTATTCTTCAACTTTCTAAATTAGACATTATTATTTATGCCATCAATGTTATTTTAGATTTATCCATATGTTTAGTATTTTTTGTAGGTTGATTTTCTTTCTTCCTAAAGTCCATCTTTAATATTCTTTTAGTGAAATTCTGGTTCTAGTATACTTTCTCAGTTTTTATCAAAAATGTTCTTTTCACTTGTTTTTCCAAGATAATATATCAGGCTATATAATTCTATTCTGATTAATTTTTATCACTTAAATATAACACTCTAGTGACTATGGCTTTCATTGTAGCTATTAGATTTCAGTTTATCTCTGATGGGTAAGTGTTGTTTTTACTGTGTTTAAAATACTCTTTTTCTCTTTTGTGTTATACTTTTGACTTAGCAAGTCTATATGTGGGCTTATTTTTATTTTCCCTACAATTATTGTCCTTTGTGTATCTGGAGTTTGTCTTTCTCGATAATCTTGATTGCCTTTCTAACATTCTGCATATTTTCTTTTTCTAGAATTCTTCTCTTCTTAGGATTCTGTGGTCAACTTTGAAACATCTCTTTCTTTTTTCTATGTCTCATAACTTTTTTTTCTCTTAATTACATTTTCTCCATGCTGTATTCTCTGTAATTTCTTTACTTCTGTCTTACAATTGATTAAGTTTCCATTGGCCTGAATTAGATGGGCTTTTAACTTTATTTGTCTATGATCTGTCTGTCTGTCTATTTATCAATCATCTATCTGTTATCTGTCATCTATCATGTATCTATTGAGACATTTCAAAAAGGAAAAAAATGCAGAAAGAAGAGAGGAGTGGTTCTAATTTCTCAACTTCATTTGAGGTCAAGAAACCTGAAGTTCTAATCCTGAATTAATCTTTGTCTATCCACAGATGATTATTATCCTCAGTTATTTTCTCCTAAAATAACTGAGGATAGAAATCCTTTAATTTATTTTATTCCCATCCTGAATGTTAATTTTTTTACCCCTTTTTATGAGTTTACTGAAAATCAAGGTTTTACTCCCAATAAACTTTCATATAAAGAAAAGATTCATTACTCAAATTACAAATAATTTAACTAAGGATACTATGCAAATAGACCAAATACAGTGTTTTGATTTCCTTGCTACTCCTACTTTTTTTTTTTTGTATTTCTCTGGTACAGCTCTCTTCAGGCAGGCTTATAGATTCAAGGGAGCAGTCAAGGGAGATAATTGAATACTAAAACTCACCTACAGTCTGATCCAGGTAACATTCCAAATACCTTATTGGGTCTTTTTTATTGTTTTGCCAAAACTGAAATGCTTACACTGAATATGGCCCCATACATACTAACTCATTACTCAATTTAGGCAGGTGATTTAGTTCCTGTTGTAATAATCGGTAAATAAGTAATAAAGGGTAGAATTTAGGAAATATAGTATGTCTAATTTTGACTGCTGTCATTCTTGCAAACTTGCTTGTATGTCTATTGGGGAAGATTAGAGAAATATTCAGGAGTTGAAGTTACAGATTCATCTAAATAAGTGGAGGATTTAGGTTAAAAATACATACCTATTCTTTATCTTTGGCTGTAAAATTTGTCTAAATTTTTATTTGAAATGAGAAGGCAGTCTTCTGAGTTATAAAGGCTCACTCTTTCTAAGGCTATGCCGGTTGTGCTGGTTGAAGTGACAAGTGCTAATATTTGTGATGAATATGCATATGCTTTACTACATGGAAAAAAAAAGTCACTGCTGTATTGTAACAAAAACAAGAACAGCAGAAAACCTCAGACTTTACATGCCTGAACCACATCTTTTCATCTGAGTTTTCCTACGTGATCCTTTGTCCTTTCCAATTTGTCCTCCATTCTGCTAGCAGAGTTACTTCTCTAAAATGGCCATCTGATCACCTCTCCCTCCTGCTTTGTATTCTTTAATGTTTCTCCTTACTTATTAGGATTAAGTTTAAACCTCTTTGCCTTAGATACAAGCCTCTTCATGACATGCTTCTTGTGGAGCAGATTTTGTCATTCCCTGACCCTTCCCCACAAGCATTTTTTAGAATCAGAATTCCGTAGCATCTCTTAGACTTTGCCCAAGGATCTTAATGTGTATAGTGCTCTTCTTATCACCACCATTCTTCACCCTTACTCCTGTAGTCCTCCCATTTTTGTTTTCTCTAATGCTATAAATTGTGATTGATCTGTGAGATATGGTCTATGTATCTTTAGTCTGGACTGGATGGTTGTTCTCTGAATTCTCTCAACATAGCAAGCAGGGCACGTCCTTATAATTTGCCACTTAACTGTTTTTCTTTACTGTTCTATGATGATTAGATAGAGAGCTCATTGAAAGTACAGGCTGGGCTTTGGATCTTCTGTTTCTCCAGTGCCCAGCTAAGTGGCAAAGATAAACCAAGTAAATCAGAAAAAAATCTGGCTTAATTACTAGGCTTATTTAATTATGAAATTATCCTTGAATGCATCTGCCATACAGCTACTCTTCTAAGAAGAACAGCATTTCATGACTTAGCTAACTAGGAAGAGCAAAATCATTAGCCAACCTGAGTGTCAACACAAGCAAAATTTTTTTAATCTCTCTACTCAATATACCTTCAGTTAGGGAAGCTTATACAAAGTTAACTTGCTGACCTAAGTGGTGGGATTTAGACTAATTTATTTTATATATATATAATTTGGAGGCTTGATAACTGATTAAGATTGAAAAATATGGAAATTTATTATTTGCTCTACTTTTTTCACAATTATTAAAATCTTCATTCTATTACTTGGTATAGAAAAGCTAATATTAAAAAGAAGCAAAAATTAAAAATCTTGCTTAATTAAATAAAATGTGTACATTTTCACCTCTGTCTATGATACTTGTGTTATGGAATATTTATATAATTTACATAAATAGATGTTGAGCATCTGTCTTACAAATATTGAATTATGTCTTAACTGGTAATTTACAGAGGATATTTCTAATAAATTCAGTTTACACAGTGCCTGACTCAGCACCATAACAGATGGGTAATACATATTTTTTTTTATAATGATGTTAAAATGTTGAGTTGTAAGGATAGGCTGTGGTCACATAATCTTCCTATTCCCTGTTCAATGAATAATTCAAGTAGTAGCCTTCACATTCCTCACAATATTGTAAAGATATATCTATTCCCAAGTCTTGTTTTCTATTATTGAGATGTAAGGAGCCACTGCAAATGCAAAGTCTCTGAGGCCTTGTTACAGGGCCCAGTTTTTAGTTTTCTTTGTGAACTCAAAAAGGATATGCCAGGAGAAACTTCAGAACAGAATCTCTAGTGAAAAAACAGGAAGAGTTTCAGGGACAGTGTACACATAACATAAAAAGTATGTGTGTATTCAGCAAAATAATGTGTATATATATAGGGGGAGTTCATTCACTTATTTTCTTAACATAGCCAAATATTAAAATATCTTTATGAATGTTATTTGAAAATATAAGATCTTGCTCACACAAATGTGGATGGCAGATTTTAAAATTATGTGTTTTATGTATGATTATAATATGGTGCTAAACATTAATTAGATATTTGTAATTAAATATTATGTGAGGATCTCGGAAAAGTATTTGTGAGACTATGTGTAGGGAGAAAAATAAAGAAATACAAAATAAAATGCAAAGCTATTAATATATGGGACTATCTAAAAGATCTTGTAACAATTATCCATCCTTTGGACAAAAACAAACTAAGCCATTCATTAGGTTCCTGAAGAATGACCATTAAAACACAGTATCTATTAGATCAAAAGAAGACGCTCTGGGAAGTAACTAGATTTACTGAAAAATGTTCTAACTTGAATAAAAAATTTGCATCTGTGCATTAGCTAAACCTTGAAGTTTCACTTCAGATTTGTAAAGATAAATACATCAGGACTATTTTTTCAAAGTTTCTAGAAGGTATTAAGTGTTTTATGACAGAAAATAGCATTAAACTTTAATAACAAATTTCTCATAATCGTAGACAAACAACTTATTGTGCTTCTTTCCTCCTTAGGTGCTGATTTAATGAAGCCAACCGTTTTCTCCATTACTAACTTCCCTATTTCAAGTGTTGCCTGGAAAGAAAGTCCTAGGTGAGTATTGTTAAAAATATTGCTTCATTTGTAATTTTGAATAATATTTTCATAAGAAGTGTAATGACAGAGACAGCCCAAGTAGGAAAAACAATAGAAAAGTTTATGATGTATAAAATGAATTCTTTAAAAGAATTTTGTTTCGAAATGCCAAGGGTTATAAGTCAAATATATGCAGCACATATTACTATTTATTACCTTGCATTGGTTGAAATTCATTTCTTCTGACAACCCTGGGTAAATCATGTTACATATTTCATAAAATATGAGTGCTGGCCCTTTTCTGAAGATGCCACTTAGTGTGTGCGCTCACTGCCATTGGCTGCATCCCAGTAGCTTTAAGCTCCCTTAAGACCACTACTTCTCCAGAGTCCTATGGCAGTTGAATCAGAGAAGAAAAGGTATTTATAGAAAACATATGCAAAAGGTTGATAGCTTGTCCAGTTTCTAGTGCACAGACTGACAGCTAAATACAAATTGAGAAATGTAAGTCACTTCCAGCAAATTTACTGGGTGAGAACCTCATTTTTTCATTTCATTTGAATATGTTCACTGCTTCTCAGAATATGCAACTTTACAATGAGCATATTTTTTATTCTTGAAGGCTCATTATTTTACATTGAGCTTACTGAACCTAGACCACGTAGAGCAGATTACCCAGCATAATATTAATCAAAATATACATGGCAAATGGGATTCCAAACAGTGCCAAATAGGCATCTACTTTTAACACAGAATAAAAAAACTGCATTTTTCTCCTTTATTAAAAGGTATTATGGGCAATTTATTTTTAAGCCATCTCTCTAACCCTGTTAACTAGCATATAATTTAATATACTCCTAAGCAACTTGACTTTTACAGTTTCCTTCAAAACATTAATTTGTAAAAGCAAGTTGATATAAAAGATGCCTTTGACCCTGAAAAAAGATTCAAATCATTAAGAATAAATTAAACAATCTTTTAGACATATGTAATAGGCACTTTGGGGCTTGCAAAGTAACATATTATCTGTCATCATGTATATGATGTTTCATAGGGAAAAATGCAGCCAGTACTATTTTTAATGGTATAATTTATATCCTCTGAGTAAACCATATCCATTTTGTAAGTTTTGCTTAGAATGGAATAGAGTTGTCAGATACCTAAATATATTTAAACTAATGAAAGGAGGTCTTCTCTTCTCAGTTTTAGGAAGAAATGAATTCTATTATGTCTATTTAGGAAATTTTGGATGGGTTAGTGTATAATGGATTTTACGGGATTTGTGTGTGTGTGTGTGTGTGTGTGTGTGTGTGTTCAAAATATTTGAGAATAATAGAACTGCAAACAGCATCAAAAACAACCATAAAATCTTGATGTCACCCAACTGCCCCATCCTCCTGCAATGAGGTTTCTCTATCCTACTATAGGTAACTGCGATAAACTACTTGAGAGAGTATCCTCTAAGGCTTTTTCCTATGTATTTCCATAACAATATCTTTATCTATAGCTATAAATTATATGTATGTGTGTGTGCATATGACATAAAAGAAGTATACATTGTGTGCGTGTATGTGTCTGTGTCTGTATTCCACATAAAGTTTGTTTTATTTTTACTTGAAATAAAATAGACATCAATACTTTAGTATATATGTCTTTTTTTCCTACTTTTTAATACTATTTTTGAGTGTGCATGACACTAAGTATTTTAAATCATTTTCTTATTGATAGACATTTGAATTATTTAAAATTTTGTTTACAATCTAAAGAAATCCTTATGTCTGTGAGATAGTTTTCTTAGTATTTAATTGGTTATATAGATATCACAAAATTATCTCCATCAAGTTTGTACTAGTTTGTATAAATCCCCTTATTATTTGGTAAGGTTATTATTTCTTTTGCACCCTCATCAAAACTTAATATTATCAAAATTTATTCTTTTATTAATTTACTGATAAATGTTTCATTATTTTAACAGCATTTCCATGATTACTAACAAAGTGGAGCATATATACACATTGTGGTACACACACAAATCATCTCACATAGTTTATAATTTTAAATCCAAAATATCCCAGCTCATTCTAGTAGATTCTATTTTATTTATTTTACAAAAGAGAAAACATGATTCAGAAGTATTTAAGTTACTTGCCTGAAGGCTCCCCACTCACAGGTGCCAGAGTTGGGGGTTACAAACTGTATTACTCGTCCCAGAGCTGGAGCTTCTTGTACCCCACTGTGCTGCTCACTATCATCTGCATCTTCTGGTCATCACTGCCTGCAAACTAAAACAAGAAGATAGAGCATTGCCTTGTTTGACCTCAGCTAGAAACATGTGTATAGTGCCACACAAAGTTTTTGCAGCTCTGTGCATGTCTATGAATTATGAAACTACTGATTTTTTATTTTGAGGTTCCAAATAAATTTCAGGGTGCGAGCAAATTCTTAAATATGGAATAGTGAATAATGAGGATTGACTGTATGCACACGCTATCTGTATGTAATGTACATATGTACCTATAGAATATATTTGAATTACTTTTTAAAATATTCTATGCACTTCTATTTTTCTTATTCTTTTGTAGAATACATTTCTAGATTTTATACATATATATATATATATATATATATATATATATATATATATATATCTTTTTCTTTATTACATGTTTTTCAAACATTTTCTTCCAGCTTGATGCTCCTATTTTAAGTTTGTTAATAGTGTATTTAATCACTAAGGAGATTTGAAAAAAATATATATATAGTCAAATACATCAATCTTTCCCTTATGTAGTTTGGTTTTTAGTCTTCGTTAGAAAAGATGTATTCACCACCTTAAAACACACACACACACACTCACACATACATACACACACACACCAGTGGTGCCAAAAAAATGAATGCATATTTTAAGCAATATTATCTATGTATTACTTTTCAAAGTTGAATTGAATTACAGCAGCAATGTGTAGTATGACATTCTCTCAAAAGATGCTGTTAATCAAATGAATGCTAGCATCACCATGCAACAGACAGGATGGTCAATGAAAATGGTGGAAGCACGTTGTTATTCGTGGAGCTCAAGACTATTTGCTAGGACAATGGTTAGGACGAAGAGGTACAGTTGAGTTTCGCCAACATTCTCCTGAACTAACACCCTTGACTTTTACCTATAAAGGACCTTAAAGGATGTGGTGTTCCATAGAATATCAGCTGCGTGGCCAGTACTTTGGGAAGAAATTGAAACAGCATGTATAGTGATACAAGTGGACACTTAGGTCAGTGTTGCTTAAGCAGTACTTGGCCGTAATCAGCAGTGTCTGGATGCTGATGGTAACCACTTTGAGCACCTCTTCAAATTGTAGAAGTCAAATGTGACTTGTATTCATCTTTTGTTACTGGTATCAGAGCTGTTGTCCTATTACCCACAATTTTCTGAATGTTATCAAAGTATCTTCTTTTTAATATTTTCTTTATCTTTGGATACTATAAAAGTAAGTGTGGCTAGATCTGGTTGATAGGGAGGGTATTCCAATACAATTATTTGTTTACTGCCTAAAACCTTACAGTTAGTGCCATTTGAGCTGATGCATTGTCATGATGAAAGAGCCATGAGTTGTTGGTGAAAAGTTCAGGTCATTTTCATCTATCTTTTCCTGCAGAGTTTTCAGCACTTTCAAGTAGTAAACTTGGTTGACTATTTGTCCAGTTGGTACAAATTAATAATGAACAATGTCTCTGATATCAAAAGAGGTTAGCAACATCTTTTTGATGGTTGATTTGGACTGACTGAACATATTTTTGTCATGGAGAGTTGGATGACTTCTCTTGTGCACTTGATGCTTTGTTTCAGAGTCGTATTTGTATACTCATATTTCATCATCAGTGATAACATGGCCGAAAACATCGTCCTGTCTCTACAAAAGGTCTTGACAAACATAGACTCTCCTTTGCTTTTTTTCACTGTGAGCTCCTTCAGGACCATTTTTGCACACATCTTTCTCATGGCAAGATTTTTCAGTTATACAAGGTCTGACAATTAAGTTTATGAACTTGTCACCATTTGCTTATGTTGGCAGCACTGTACAAATAACTCGGTAAGCAATGCACAAACATTAAATCTCTTGTTAAATTTGGCAAGAATGGAAGTGAAATCAAGGACATGTTAGTCCAAGTTTATGGGGATAATGCCATGAATAAACCATAGTATATGAATGGATTAAACATTTTTTTTTGAGGGGAGAGAAAGCATCGCTGATGAAGAGAGGTCAAGGCAGCCAGTAACAAGCAGAATTGACAAAAAACATTGCAAAAGTTTGTTGAATTGTGCATCCAAATTGCCAGCTGACTGTGAAAAGCATGGCAGATTAAGTAAACATTGATAGAGAAACAGGAAAATCTTAACTAAACATCTTGGCATGAGAAAGGTGTGTGCAGACATGATCCCAAAGGAACTCACTAAGGAACAAAAGTAAAGGAGAGTCCAAGTTTGCCTGACCTTTTGGAGGTCAGTCCAAATCAAGAGTCAAAAAGATGTTGCTAACCTTTTTTGGTATCAGAGAGATATTTTGTTATAAATTTGTAACAACTGGACAAATAGTCAACCAAGTTTACTACTCGAAAATGCTAAAATGTCTGCTGGAAAAGATAGATGAAAATGACCTGAACTTTTCACTAACAACCCATGGTTCTTGCATCATGACAATGCACCAGTTCACATGGTTCTGTGTATGAGGAAGTTTTCAGCCAGTAAACAAATAACTGTATTGGAACACCCTCCCTGCTCATCTGATCTGGTCCCTAGTGACTTTTTTCTTTACCCAAAGAGAAAGGAAATATTGAAAAGAAGACAGTTTGATAACATTCTAGACATCAAGGGTAATGTGACGATAACCCTGATGTTCATTCCAGAAAAAGAGTTCCAAAATTTCTTTAAAGGGTAGACCAGGCACTGACATCAATGTGTAGCTTCCCAAGGGGAGTACTTTGAAGGTGACCATAGTGATAGTCAGCAATGAGGTATCTAGCACTTTTACTAAAATGACTTCACAAACTTAATTGTCATATTGTATATTGAGTATTACAATTTTAATACAGTTTTTTTTCTTAAAATGAATAAACCTTTTTTCAGTACACACAGACACACACACACACACACACACAAACACACACACACTCTAAATATAGCCATGAATGCCTCTATTTTTCATACTACATAGCTGGATACTTTCTGGATAGTCTTTGTGTATATATGTATATGAGGGTTCTCTGGCAAAAACTCTACTGCTGTATAACAAGTTACTCTAATATTTAATAGCTTAAAATAGCTACACTAACTTACTCTGTTCAATTTAAAGATTTATCAGAGTTTGTGTGAGTTAGAAGTCCTGGCATGGCTCTGCTGGATGCCTCTGCCAAAGGACTTTAATAAACCTGTAGTCATCTGGAGGACTAGAGACATCTCAAGTCTGAACTGGGGTAGGATCTGCTTTCAGGGTGGTATCAGAAATCATTTCCTCATGGTGTTTTGGACTGAGGACCTTACTTTTTTCAGGTGTTGGCAAAAGACCGTCCTCAGTTTTTTGTTGCATGGGCTTCTCTATAAGTTAGCTTACAACATGGCTGCTCATTTCCCTCAAAACAAGCCACAGAGTGAGCGAGAGTGAGCAAGACAGAAAACATAGTCTTCTTGTAACCTAATTTCAGATATGAAAAAGCCTATCACTTTTGCCATGTTCTATTTATTAGAAGTTAATAATGAGGGCCAGCCCACAATCAAGAGAAGGTCAGAATGCAAGGGCATAAATATTATACCAGGAGGTGGACATCATCAGGGTATTAGAAGCTGTCTATCAAAAGTGCATGTAATAACTGGGACCAGATTTACAATATTGAGCCTTCTTGTAGAAGATTATGGTAGAGTTCCTTAATTGAATAGTTCTTTTTATATGCTTTAATTATTTTGTGATTGTGAATAGGATTTTATAAATTTCCATTTGGAGTTGGTATTGCTGTTATACAAAAGTCTTTCTCTTTCTCTGAAATATTTATTTTATAAATTTTGATTTTTAAATTTTACTTTTTGAATTTTCCTTTTAGCATTTATTTGGCAAATAATAACAGTTTAAATTAACCTTTTAAACATGGACGCTTCTTATTTTTTTTATTGCATTGTCTAGAACAGTTAGATGAGTACTGTACAGTAGTAATGGTAGCAAACATCCTATGTTGTTTTGAATTTTATTACCTGTATATGTCTCATCTGCCAGTCTCTCACATCTGGCTTATTTAGAGGCCCTGAGCCAGGAGAGAGTGAAGTAGGCTCAGGTAGCATTGTGATTTTCCTGCCACAGGGTTGAAAGTATGTCTCAAACTTATAAAGAGCCCTTTGGGAGATGCTGGAAGACTTATGAGTTCAAGAAATTTAACAAAATCTCTGTCCAGTAATTAGCTGACCACAGAAGTAACCGAGCAGAGACATCAGGTCATATCACACATGACAAAGTATACAAAATTTGCACAATTAGTCCAGAGTAGTCACTGAGCAAACAAATGACAACAACAAACTCTAGGAAGTAGGGACCTAATATCCAGAGTTGCCTCATTGTATTATTGAAAATGTCTAGTTTTAAACAAAAAAACTACAAGATGTGCAAAGAAACAGAAAAGTATGGCCCATGCACTGGGGAAAAATGTAGTCAATAGAAACTTTTCCTGAGTAAGCCCAGATATTAAATTTTAGAAAGATGTTAAGTCACCTATTATAAACTTATTTAAAAAAACAAAGAAAACAATATCTTTAAAAATGAAAGGAAAGTATGAGATTGAAATATCAACAAATAGAGAATGTCGACATGGAAATAGAAATTCTAAAAAAAAAACTGCATAGAAATTATGGAGTTGAAAAATACAATACCTGAAAAATGAAAGATCCACTGAAGGGGCACAGAATAATGACTGAATTTGGAGATGGATCAACTGAGATTATTGAGTCTGAAACCAAAAGAGAGAAAGAGAGAGAGGGAGAGAGAGAGCAAGAGCGAGAGTGAGAGAGAGAGAGAGCAAGAGAGAAAGAAATGATCAGAAACTCAGAGACGTGTAGGACAACATCAAGAATAGAAATGTGTAGAAATTGGAGTTCTTGAAGTAAATGAAATAACAGAAAGAATATTTGAAAAGATGGGGATGAAGAAATTCCCAAATTTTTAAAAAAGCTTTAATCAGTGTATCCAAAAATTTTAAAGAACTCAAAGTAGAATAAACTCAATGATTTACATCTGAACACATCATAATTAAACTGTTGAAACTAAACAGAAGGAGAAGATTTTGACAGCAGAAAGAGAAAAATGATCCCTCACTTGAAAATATCCTCAATAAGATTTAGTATTTTGTTTTTCAGCAGAGACTATGGAGGCCCAAAGGCAGTGGAATGACCTATTTAACATGCTGAAAGAAACAGATGGTAAACCAAGAATTCTATATCTAGCAAAACAATCTTCCAGAAAATGAAGGGGAAATTAAAACATTCCCAGATAAACAAAAACTAAAAATATTAGTCATTAAAAAAACTGCCCTGCAAGAAATACTAAGGGAGTCATTTAAGCTGAAATGAAAGGAAACTAGATAACTTGAATGCACACACAAATAATAAAGAGCACAAGTAAAGGGAACTAAGTAGATAAATACAAAAAATGATATAGATGTACTTTGTGACTCTTTTCTTCTTGTAACTCATTTAAAAGACAACTTCATAAAGCAATAATTTTAGAACTGTATTGATTATTTTGGACATTCTATGTCCATAGTATTTCCATATGAAATTTAGCATTAGTTTGCCAATTCTGCAGAAAAGCTAACAGATTTTTATATGAATTGTTCTAAATCTGTAAATCAATTTGGACAGTATTCTCTTCTTAACAATATTAAACCTTTCCATTTATTTAGGTCTATAATTTTGCTCAATAATTGTCTTGTAATTTTTAGAGTACAAATTTTATACCTCTTTTGTTAAATTTATTCCTGAGTATTTTATTCCTTTTATGCTAATATGAACAACTTGTGTTCTTAATTCTCTTTTCTAGTATTCAATGCTGTAATTAATTTCAGACAGTTTAATAGTAATACATATATTCACTGCTTAGGTATATTGAACAATAAGTTTGACTTTAGTAAT
>PVJL010008624.1:0-64837 GCA_004026885.1 Lyroderma lyra
ACTTGCTGAGCGCCGATTGGTTGCTGCGGTGCGCACGGCACAGCACCCCGCCTCACTGGCGCCCTCTGCTGGCCCCGGCTCTCGGTTCCCGGCTTCCCCGCGGAGGTGGAGCGGAGTACACTGGTCCAGTTGCAGTACAGCCGCCTCCCCTTCTGTGCGCTCCCCCGGGGTCGGCGTGAGCGTCGGGGAAGCCGGGTGAGTGCGGTCGGCCAGTCCTCCAGGCGCGCGACGGGAGGTAGTCCGACCGGCCCGGCCTGCGAAGTGCGGTGGCGAGCAGCGGAACACCCCGGCGGCCTGCGGGATGGGGGCCTCCGCCTCCCCCTTCGGCCCAGCTCCCTGTTCCCTCGGGCTGACCGTGGCCAGGACGCGCCCTTATTCGCTCTCGGCCGGGGCAGATTGCACCGCCGCTTTATCTTGCCCCAAGATTGCTTTACTGGGAGGTCTGGAAAGGTTTCCATCTCGAGCCTGTCAGCTTCCTGGGGCGACGGGTACGGGGGAGAGATGGTGTAAGGCCCGCGCGGGGCATCTGGGCGCGACTCAAGTACTTCGTCGTCTCCCGATTGCTCTGAACCATTGCTGGAAATGGAAGTGGTCCGTGTTCTGTGGACTTTTCTGACTGTGTCCGTACAGGAGTCAGGTGCAGAGGTGGGAAGAGGAAATGGGAGATCAACATTCTTTTGAGAATGAATCATGAAGTGTTGAGTGTTCTTTTAGATAAGTAGCAGCAGAGAATTGCCACTCCTGTAGCAGTGGTAGTTGTGCTGGGGAAGACCGGTTTGGTTTTTAACCAGTAAGGAGGCTTTCGCGTTAACTCCGGGGAGGTGCTTAATCTGAAAGGTAAATCTGTGACCTTTTTAAAGCCAAAGCAGCGATGAGAGCGACTGTGCTCGCTCCCTCCCAGCTGCTAGTGCCGTGCGTCTGTATGCGCGCGCGCACTGAGAAGGGATTCAAGCCTCCGATTGGAAGGAAGGTAATCAGCATTATGCTTCTCAGTTTCTCCTTTAGCAGTGTCCACCTCGTCCCTCAGACTCTTCACCTACCTGTCCTAAATGCCTCTAACAGTTCCCGAGGCTCTTACTCCCAGGCTTGGGACGCTTCTTTGCTGTCATCTTCGGTCACTTACTTGTCTTCTTTCAAACCTGCATAGGTTTCACATGTAGAACAAATGGTAAACTTTTTTTTTTTTTTTACCAGTAATAGTGTTGCAAGACTCTTCTTAAAATGAAAATTGAAAGTTGTCTTGAATATTGAAGCCGCTGGAAAAGCAGGTTTAATGAGAGCAGGGGGCGGGTGTAGTTTTCCCCTACCCCGAATCCTCTGCCCACTAGGATTCTGGCAGCCGTAACTGGCTGGTCTTGCCTGAATTCACTTCTGGATTCCAAGGTAAAGACTTTATTTATCATTTTATCTTTATTTACTCTTTTTTAATCGATTACAGTAGTATATATTTTTTAAGATTACAGAAGAATATCAAGTAAAACTTCCATACAGCACAGAAGTAAGTATATCATGTGAAAAGTTAGAATTCCTTACTTCTTCACTTGCATCCTTTGTGTCCTGAGTTCCACTCCCTAGAGATCATACCATAGTATTGGTGTGCAAATGGCTTAATGTAAGGACACATTTTTGTATCAGTACTGTGGACCTACCTCATTTTTAAAATGCTGTATAGTATGCCATTGTTTGGATGTATTCTAATATATTTATCAGTCCCATATCGATGGACATTTTGGTTGTTTCTAGGTTTTAGCCACTGAAAGCCTTGCTGCCTAAAAATCTTCTTGGCATTGTAGGATAAGTTATAAGTAAATAATTTAGACAGATCGTTGTACTGCAGTGTAAATATAAAGCTCTTTTCACCAGGAATCTTTTTATAACTTAAAGGATTTTGTAATTTAAAGGCAGTAGCTAATTCTGTTTGATTTGAATACATTTCTTAGACGCTCTGTGTCCTTTTATATTCAGATACTGGATCAAGGAAATTTTGAAGACCAGGTTAAATAACAGCAAATTTATTAACCTTGTTACCACTCAGAGGTGTTGACTTTAAGGTTATATTGAGTCATTTGATGGGCTTGGCAGGAGTGAATTAGAGAGGGCTTTCAGGAAGAGAAAATGTGAATAGACATATTTTGTGTAATACCATCTGGTGGTAATCTCCTTGAATAGCCAGCAGTAACAGAAATTCTTGTTCCCTTTTTAGATAGGTTTCCGTTATTGTGAAATGTATCAGGTATAAGAAATTGTGTAAAACACATACGTATATTTAATTTAAAGAATACTACTGCAATGATCTACCATTACTAGATTAAGAAACAAAACATTTACATCTTCCAGAAGTAGCATTTATCTTTATTTATTTATCATTATTATTATTACGATTATTTTTGGTGGTTCCCTGGCTGGGAATCGAACCCAGGCCACGGTGTTGAGGGCGCTGAAGCCTAGCCACTACACCACCAGGGAACCCCCTGTCTTTATTTTTTTAATCTTTCTCTTGCTCTTTAAAATAAGCTTTATGCATAAATGTATAAGTACATGCATATATTTACACACATATACATAAATGTGCACACATACACACACAAACACATCCTAAACAATACGTTTGGTTTTGTTAAAAACAAAATTCTTGTACATACAGGTAGTGAGCATGTTTCAAAGTTTTATTTAACTGTAATTAAGAGTGCTGGTTTTAAGAGAATTTGAAGAATGGATATTTATGTAGTCCGTAGAGAAAGGAATGTCTCAATAAAATTGCTGAGTTAGATATAATTGGTTAATGTTCCACAGGGCAACAAAATCATACCTTTGGGATTAATTTTTTTTTTCTGCCAGGCTGTAAAATCATAACACCATCCAAATGTTTGCAGTTTAATTCAAATCTTACAGGACTGTAAACTGCCTTAATTAACAGTGGATTTTTCATTAAATAAACTATGATAACAAAGTTCTTTCCCCCAGATGAGATCTAAACAGGCTTAATAAAAAATGTTAGAGGGGGTTCCTTGGTGGTATAGTGGCTAGGCATCAGCACCCTCAGCGCTGTGGCCCAGGTTCAATTCCCAGCCAGGGAACCACCAAAATAAAAATAAAAAATGTTAGAACTTTCTAAATTTGACATTAAAATTTTGTTTCATAATTTTTAAACACAAACCTGACCGTAAAGAAAGGACAATCAGGAAAAGATGAGCAGAACAGAATGGTTTCAGTTTCCCTAACTGTTTACAGGGGCCCTTTCTGAGGAAGTCAGTGGGCAGTGATACCTATGAGTGGGTCCTAGAAAACGGGGTTCACTACAGTTAGGGCATCTGGAGGACTCTAGTGTGGACCAAGTACTGAAAGGACAGCAGAAACACAGTCAGAGGGAAAGGGCTACGCTGTATTTCTGCTGCTTGGCTCACCATGGCCTGCCTGCAGGTATCAGGGTAGGTCAGAGCAGTACCCTTCTGTAAGGCAAGTGAATGCCCTCTGCTGATGCAGGCTGCAGGGCTTGGAAGGAGAGCAGGAACCTCATCAGCACGTGACCAAGATCCAGCAAAGCCCAGCTGAGTGCAGATAGGAATCTGGGCCAGGTTCAGGGGCATTCAGTCCTCAGGTTAAAAAGCTGGTATAGCAGCAGCTGGGACACACCCAGCTCACATGACAGTGCTTCAATCGGACCTGATTATCCTACTCATCTGGGCCACAGCTGGCTTCTTAGCTCTCCTGTATTGGATCTTTCCTATGTCCTTTTTTTATTGATTTACTCTCTATTGTGCTCAAATTCCAGGAGTTTCTTGACAAAAAGAGTAACACTTTTTGGAGACCTTGCCTGTCTAAATATATTTTGATTCTGTCCTTATATCGATTGATATTTTAGCTGTTGATAGAATTTTAGTTGGAAATAATTTTCCTTCAGAATTTTGAAATACGTCTCCATTATCACCTTCCATCTTGCTATTGAGAATTCCGAGTTATGATCTGGATTCTTTGTATGTGACCTGTTTTTTGTCCTCTCTGCAAACTTACAGAATCTACAGCTTGACCCCAGTGTTTTTAAATTTTAAATGATGTGTCTTAGTTGGATCGGTTTTCTTCCATTAGGTTGAATATTTGATGGGCCCTTTAAAACTTATATTCTTGCGAAATTTTCTTGAAATATTTTGTTATTTTCTCTCTTGTATTTTCTTTGTAGTTTCTCTTCTGATACTTACATGTGAACCTTTTAAAAGTCTTCTAATTTTCTCATCTGTTTTCCATATAGCTACTTCTAAATTTTAACTTTCATTTCCTAACCCTTCTATTTGGACTTTTAAAAAAATTGCCATGATCATGTTTTTAATTTCCAAAGGCTGTTTTTTATTCTGAATGCTTCTTATGGTATCATCCTCTTCTTGTTTAGTAGATGTAATATGTTTTCTTGGAGGTTATAATGATTTAAGTTTTCTTTCTCTGTGTAGTTTTCCACCTTCCTATCTGGAAGGAAAGGATTTGGCTGCCAGTTTCCTGAGCTAGAACACATGAACAGCAGCAGTCCCTTATGTCACATTTTCAGTATGATTCTTACATCTTCCATTGTGCCTGGTATCTCCTAGGCCAGAACACAAGAAATAGGGAAAAAAAGCCCCAGACTTCTGCTAGGATATGGAAGAAGCAGTTGTCAGCACCATGAAGAGAAAAGAGGCAGGATCTGGGAATCTGCTTTTCTAACTGCTGCCCCAGGTCTTTCTGGATTGGCTCTCAGATTTCCCTGCCCCTTGGCTTGGGAATTCAGCTTTCGTGGATGTGCTCAGTGAGTTACCTTTGTCCATCTGCATTCCAGCTTTCAGAATTTTATTGCTCTTGTCTCCTCCTGTGTTCTTCCTATCATTAGGAGCTTATGACTTTTTAAAAACTACTTTTATTGTAGTTTTAGTGAAGTTTCAGGAGGGAGCAAAATGAGATGCTGATATACACACTGCCATCTTCACCCAGAAATAGTAATAGTTTTTCTTGACTAAAGAGTGATAACAGTACTCCCAGGAATACAGTGCCCTCACAAAGCAGTCATTATGTGCACTACCTTTTTGGTAGGTAGTTAACAGTACTGAGTAATCACATGTGCTGGACACTGCTATTCTTATTAATTCCCACTTTCTGAGGAACATGCTCTTGTCACCCCAGTTTACATACCAGAAGGCCATAGCCTAGGGACATTAAAGCTTGAACAGTGCCTTGCACATTGCAACTGTTCTATGAAGCGTAGAATGGATGAATGAACCTGGCCAATTAGGCACAGCTGGGAAAAGGCTGCATGTTGGAGTGGGCCAAGGCCAGTGCTAACTGCCGTGGCAAATGCTGGAAGATGGTAATCAGGCCTTCAAGATAACCACTTCCTTTGAGCCCTTTAAAAATATTCTTAATAGAGACCTTTGCTTTCCTAGTGCTGCTCCCCAGGAGAGTTCTCTTCCTCCCATGTGAATTGAAACCTGTGACCTTGATGCCATTTTCTCTGAACTGGGAAGGAAGGGTATTCACTGAGCAATCCCAGAGAGTGCAGAGATGCCTAAGCAGGGCTCCTGCTGGGGACCTTAGGTAAGGATGGCCACCGAGACTGAGTGAGAGTGAGTGGGATTTTACTGTCGCTAGATCAGTCAGCTCTTGGATTGTGTAGCAGTCGTCTGCACTTAGTTGGCAATTCATGATAGTATGCCTTTGTTTTTCTCACCTTTTTATTACAAAAAGTTTTAAACATACAGGAAAGTTGAACAGTTGGTTCAGCATTTTAACATTTTGCCCTCTTTACTTTATCTTTCTTTTTCTTCACTTAACCATTGGGTAATATGTCGCTGACATGACACCTCCATCCCTAAATATGCAAGCATGTGTCTCCTAACAATAAGGCCTTTTTTTTTCTTTTACATAACCACAATTCTATCATTACCACATCCAAGAAAATAATTCTGTATTATCCTCTAATGTCTGACCTATATTCAAATTTTCCTTAATGGACTAGACACCTTTAAAAAAAAATTTTTTTTAAACAGGATTATAAAGTTGACTCTTTCTTTTTGTGACAGGATAATGAGACGTATTATGTTTCAAAATTTGAAAGCTGTAATAGTTAGATTCAGTCATTCAACAAGTATTTGACTGCCTACTATGTGCCAGACACTGTGCTAGGCCCTGGGAAAACTATGGTAAGCACAATGGACTTGGATTGTCCTTCATGGAGCTTACTGTACATGGAAAGGTAAGTATTAGTCAAATAATAAAATTAATGGTGAAATACTAGAGGGATTAGATCTGGTCATGGAGGTCAGTGTCTTTCAATAGCCTCGTAACTGGTCTCTCTTTTCTACTACTCTTATCCCTAGAGTCTCTTCTCCCCACAGCAGTCTAAAGGATGCTTTTCAATGTAAGTCACTGTTAAGAACTCTCTTAGGGCTCCCTGTGTCAGTCAGTAAAGACAAAAGTTCTATGGAGGCAGGTGAGGCTGTATAATTATCCTTCCTTGTCCCTGTTACCCCTCTGTTCTTGATTTCTCCTACTTTCCCCTCTTACTCACTTCACCACAGCTACACTGGCTTCTGCGTGGCTCCTTGAATACCCAGACACTACTTCAGGGCCTTTGCCCTGCTATTGTTCTCCATCAGATACCCCATGGCTAACTCTTTGCCCACTTTCAAGTCTTTGCTCCCGCATCATCTTTTCAGCTTGGCCTAACTTGATGACCAATTTGACCTTTTATCTAGCCCTACTATCTATCTAGCCCTGTTATACTCCCCATGCCTCTTACTTTGCTGTTTTTCTCCCCATGAAAGGTATCACTTACTACCATCATACAAATTTTACTTTTAAAGGTATGTTTACTGTCTCTTTTTCCTCCCCACTCCCCATTGAAGCTCCATGCAGCCATTGTTTTTTATCTGTTCATTGATGTGTCCTTAAGTGTCCATAACTGCATGGCAGGTAGTAGATACTCTGTAGATAAATGTTGAAGGAAGAAGGGAAAGCTGATGTTTGAGTTGAAAAGTGACAGCTAAGCTGGTGTCTGACAGTATGGGTTGGAGTTAACTAGGTGAGCTGGGGATGGAAACAATCAGACAGAGGATGTGTGGGTTTTAGATGAGGTGATTTGAAGAGAAACCAGGATGACTGAAGGACAGAAAATGTTTTAAGTGGAGGCTGGGCCAAGTGGCTGGGCCTTCCTATAGAGTTTTGTCTTTATCTTAAAACAAATGGAAAGTAGGTAGGTGATACCAGCTTTGTGTTTTGTGTGTTTCTTTTTAAGCATTCCAGCTGAAGTATGAGAACATGTTGATGGGGGCAGGAGTACATGTGGGTAGATCAGTTGGGAGGCTATTATAATGGGACGGGTGGGATAGTAGTACCCAGGTTACTGAGGGAATCCTGAAACAGGAACAGGTTTGGAGGAGGAAGGACATCATGAATTCATGTTTGGACATATTGACTTTGACGTGACTTTGCTTGCAGGTAGTTGGACATAGGAATCTGGGACTGGGTATTTAAATCTGTGAATCAATTGTATAGGGAAGCAGTGGAGGGGAGAATTTACTAAATAACCCACATTTTGAATAATTAAAAGTTATTCAGGATATTACTGGGGAAAGTTATATAGTTATAATATTGAAGTCTCTAAAAAATAAATCTGTGCTCCCTATCCTTTACTTTGGATTTTAGATTTAAATCTTCTACCAAAATTGGTGGTACTTACTTTAATTCTTGTTATATGTGCTTTACAAGTCAGAAGGCGAATAAGCACTCCCTGAGATTAAGTATGTAAAGTGTCTTTTCTAAAAGTATTAGATGTCTGAATAATTCATGCTGTTGGATTTTAGGCCTATAAAATATTCACACTGTAAGTGCCTAGAAACCAGGTTTGTAGCAATCGAGGAAGAAAAATTGTGTTCTGCGGACTCTTTTGGCCAGATTTCAGTCAGCACCAATCACCACGGTCACGGTAGAGCTCAGCGGGCTGCTTTCTTCTATTTCCAAATGCTCACAGTGTTCTTCTAAATTGGGGCTGTTTCTCTTCTGTCTTGTTCCTCTTTCTCTGTCCACTGCAGGTAGTGGAGCAGTAACTTTCTCCTCATGTCTCTTTGAAATGAGGGACATGCTGTGAGACTGATTCTGGGCAGCAGTGCAGTGTAATGGCATGAGCACAGATTTTGGAATCAGATCAGAACTTCAGTGGTAATCTTGGCTCTCCTCCTGGCTAGCTGTGTGACCTTGGGCAAGTTAACCATTCTCTAAACCTTTTCAGTAGTATAAGATAATAATAGTAACTGCCTTCAAGTGTTTGTGAGGATTCAATGGAATAGTCCATGAAAAAAGTTTTTCTGAGGATGGAATGGAGTGTCTGTTAGCCTATAAGTGCCCTATGACTAATAGTAGTTAATAGTGGGGAAGATGTAGCTTTTATTTTTGTTTCATTTGAGTCAACTTATTTCGCTCTATGTAGACCTAATTTTTTGAATGATATTTACATTTTGTTAATCTCCTGATTTTCTTTTAATAGATAACACGAGCTATAATTTTAATGACATGAATTGTAACTTTATTTTAAGAAGTGTTGATTTCTCTGCTAGTTTGTAAATCCCTTGATGGTGAGAGCTAAGTTTTATTCATCTTTATTTTCCCCATAGTGCCTTGCTCATAGGACATGATCTATAAATATTCAGCACATGCTCTAGAGGAGTTGTGTGCTGACTAAAAACCATTATATGTATGGGTCTGCTTGTACCAATGTGCTCTAAGTGTACATCCTTTTATTCTGTCTAGAATGAGGGCGGGTATCTTTGACATTTTTCTCAGTCCCCACACAGTGCTGCTGCCAGAATTCTCTTTCTGAGTCACAGAGCTGATCTTCACTTCCCTCCTTGCAAACCACCGGTAGTTTCCTATTGCTTGGAGCAGGGGTCTGCAAACTACAACCTGCAGGCCAAGTCTGGCCTGCTGCCTCCTTTATAAATTGTTTCATACAAAGAACACAGCCGTGCTCATATGTTCATGTATTGTCTGTGGCTGATTTTGTGCTCTGACAGCAGAGTTGAGTGTTGGTGACTGATTGGCCCACAAAACCAAAAATGTATACTATCCGGTTCTTTATAGAAGTTAGCTAATCCCTAGCCTAGAGGATAGAGTTCAGACTTGAGTAGGTGAAACATCCTTTATGATTTTGTCCCAAACAGTTTTATCACCATCAATCACTCTTTGAAATACCTTAAACTCTATCCTATTCGCTTCTCAGTCTACATAATTTTGCATATTTTTTCTTCTTTTTTCATTTGCCAAATTCCTATTTATGCTTCAAAATCCTTTATCAAACTTTCCTCAACTCTTCCCAGTAGGTAGTGTCCTATAACTTTTTTCCAATTTCTATTTTAGCACTTTTGTATTATAGCCCACAGTGTGTGTATATGATTAGCACATGTTGGAATGCAATTATTTGTTCTTCTGATAATGTCCCTAACTAGGCTATTCTCTACATTGCTTATCTTTATTATTTTTATATATTCAGGGTCTACTACTAGTAGCATTTAACTAGTGTATGGATGAACAAATATGATAGTATGGAAGTTCGATTAGAGGAAAATTTGGGATTTTGATGCATATTGCTCAGACCATGCTTGTATGTTAAAGTGTGTAGTTGTTTTCTCCTTTGCATTTGAAAGTGTCCTTTGTTTTCTTCAATTGAGTTTTGGGAAATGAAAGTTTGACAGTGGAAGCACTTAAAATGTCCTCTAAAAAGAATTAGTATTTCCTTTTATAGAAGAGTTGCCTTTATTAGTAATAGGAATAATTGCTCTCTAATGTATTATAAGACTTGTAGGACAGACCGGTAATCTATAGTTCAGTTCAATAATCTTGTTTTTTTAAATTGGTGCCAGGATTGGTTTTGTGAGAGAACATAATAATTCCTTGACCTCAAAAAAGTTTTTTCAAGTTTGTTTTTGTTTTTTTGGATTTTTTTGTAGCTCCCTGTTTGGGAATCAAACCCAGGCCATGGACTTGAGAGCACCAAAGCCTGGCCACTGCACCACCAGGGAACCCCTCAACTTTTTTAATTTTAATTTTTTTATGTTTTTATTTTTTTGTAGTATGTGGGTAGTTCCCTGGCTGGGAATAGAACCCAGGCTGCAGCATTGACAGCACCAGCACCAAAGCCTTAAGCCACTACACCACCAGGGAACTCCCATTTTAAAAGAAGTTACATACATATTACTTATACAGGAGGTTTCTCAACAGGCATGAAATATCAGCAATTCATTGTGTTAACTACAATAACTTTCAGAAACTGTATTTTAAAAAAACTAATTCATGCTCAGTACAGGAAACTTTGAAAATAGACTAACAAAAAGCAAAACAAAAACAAGGTCCTATCATCCATACATATATATTAATATTATGAAAGTACTGGTGTTTGTCCTTCCTTTATTTATACACACACACACATACACACACACATATATGTATATATATATGTTTATGTATATATATTGTTAATTCTTTTTTTTTTTTGCTTTTTGGTATGTGGGTAGCTCCCTGACTGGGAATCGAACCCAGGCCGCAGTGCTAACAGTGCCAGCGCCGAAGCCTTAAGCCACTACACCATCAGGGAACTCCCTAATTCTTTTTTTAAAAAAGGAAATATTCAACGCTGCAGCCTGGGTTTGATTCCCAGCCAGGGAACTACCCCCCCCCCCACCCAAAATAGGAAATAACACTATAGATAGTTTTAGTAACCTACTCTTTTCACTTAGTATTAGTCATTGGCATTTCCTCATGACATTAAATGTTTTTCACAAATCAACTTTTTATTGTCTGCATTAAGTGAACTATTATTATTATTATTTTTTGGTTGGTTCCCTGAGCGGGGATCGAGCCCAGGCTGCAGCGGTGCGAGTGCCGAAGCCTAGCCACTACACCACCAGGGAACACCCAAAGTGAACTATTTTACTTTAACATTTATTCTATTACTGAACATTTACATTTTCTCTAAATAGTCATTGCTTTCCTAAGTCTCCAAAGGCCTATTAAATAGTGTGTACTTGTTTGCACTTTAAGCCAGGGAGCCAGTGTATTATTAGTTTCCATTAAATCAAGACTATGTCATGATAAAACATGCTTACCCTTTGCCATCAATAACAAAACCCTTTGGAAAGTCACTCTCCCTAATTGAGATGCTATTATGGAGCATCACTTCTACTTTATAGGTCAGCCAGTCCTTATTGTGGGCCCAGATTCAAGGGGAGGGACACAGATTCCCCTCTCATAGAATTTGCAAACATGTTATAAAATCACCATGCTCATTTAGGAAATATAATAGTAAGCTCTCCTTTGTGTCCTAGTACAGTCCTATGTACATCTCAATAGGTGTTCATTGAAATACTGAACTTTTCTTCTTAACTATAGTAGATTTGGACCTAAAGTAAATTTGTGTTTAAAACTTTAAAAGAGGAATTAAGTGTTTCACTTCTTTTTTTTTTTTAATTTATTGTGGTGACATTGATTAGTAAAAATCACATAGGTCCCAGGTGTACAATTCTACATTACATCTTCTATGTGTTTATCACCAGAGTCAGTTCTCTTTCCATCACCATATATTTGTGTCCCTGTCTCTTTTCCCCCACCCCCCTCCCCCCTTATCCTCAGGTAACTACTAAATTATTGACTGTGTCCATGAGTTTTGTTTCTTTGTTGCTTTTGATTCTGTGTTAAAAATCAAACTAAATTTCTCCATCCCTTTCCCTTATTTTACCCACTCTCCCATCCCTCCTCCCATCTTAAAGAAGTCCCTCTGACATTCTTTGTAGTACTGGTTTGGTGGTGATGCATTTCTTTAACTTTTCCTTATCTGAGAAGCTTTTTATCTGTCCTTCAATTTTGAATGCTAGCCTTGCTGCATACCTTATTCTTGGTTGTAGAGCCTTGGTTTTCATCAAGTTGAATATTTTCTGCAAATCATTTCTGGCCTGCAAAGTTTCTGGTGAGAAATCAACTGAGAATCGAATGGATGTTCCTTTATAAGTACTACTTGCATTTTTCTTGATATTTTTAGAGTTTTCTCTTTTTCTTTAACTTTTGCCATTTTAATTATGATGTGTCTGGTGTGTTCTTGTTTGGGATTCTCTGTGCATCATGGACTTATATGTCTATTTCCTTAACCAGGCTAGGAAAATTTTCAGTCATTATTTCTTCAAATAATTTCTTGATCCCTTGCTTCTCCTCTGTCCCTTCTGGCACACCTATTATTCCAATATTCTTCCACTTAAATTGTCCCAGAGAAATCTCAAACCATCTGCATTTTTCTGGATTCTCATATCTATCTGTTATAAATGGGTATTTTCTGCTGGTTTTTCTTGCACATCACTGCTTTGCACTTCTTTTTTATCTAGTTTGGTGACTTTTATTTCATTCTTCATTTCAGTTAATGTGGTCATTCTCTCTGTCTGGTCCTTTATAATGGTTTGTAAGTCTTCTTTAATGCTTGCTATCTCTCTGTTGAAATTATCATTCAATTCCATAATCATTTTTATAATCATTGCTTTGAGCTCAGTTTCTGATGGGTCACCTGTCCCCATCTCTTTAATTCTCTGGTTTCTCATTTTTGCAGCCTCTCTGGACCCTCCAAGCTGCAGTTTCTTTGGTGTTCCCTGCTGTTACAGGGCGGGCAGAGGTCTGTGGGGGAGGGGTGTTTGCAGCTTTGTTGCCTTCCAGTGGCTCCGCTGGTGCAGGGAGTTTGGGCGTGATTGCACCTTTCTGTTCTGGGTTTGCCCCACGCACGGATTCTGCCCTGAGCCTTGGGGTCAGTCCTGTTTGCTGATCTTTCAGATCATCCTGGTTGTGGGCTGAGAAACGCGCACGCAGCCCCCTCTCTCCTTCTCCTTCCGGGCCCCAGCATTCCCGCTGAGGCTCCTCACTGCCCAGCCGCCCCCGCCTCTGTGAACAGGGAGTGAAGTCCTGCCGCTGTGGTTTGCAGACAGGTGTGCACCTCCTGGGGCCACAGTCACGTGGGTGCAGTATCTCCCGCCCTGCCCTGCCTGTGGGCCCCCTTTCCTCTGTCCCCCCAACGAGTGAGGGCGAAGCACTCTCCTGCTGCCTTCTGTCTCCCTCCCTGCCCCGGCAGGAGAGTTACAAACAGGACCCTAGACCTTGTCCCCACTCTTCCCGTTATTTCTCCTTTGTTTAACCCTCTGCCCACTTGCAGGTACCTTAATGTGACATGTGGGTTTCTTGGCTGTGATTGTGCGTCGTGTAGGGGGTCCTTGGTTGAGGTCTAGGTGTCTATTAGTTGTCATCTCCAGAGGAGTTTTTCACAGTTCCCTCTCACACTGCCATTTTGTTGCATCCTAAAAGAGGAATAAGTATTTCACTTCCTAAAAACATCTCCTTAGATTGATTTCTTTTTTGTCTTTTTATTTGTAGAATATAGTATTTAATGAAAAAACCTGTGCTTAAGGGGTGAGCATGGCAGGCTTCCTAGATAATTTCCGTTGGCCAGAATGTGAATGCATTGACTGGAGCGAGAGAAGAAATGCTGTGGCTTCCGTGGTAGCAGGTATACTGGTAAGTGGAGACACCTGGTTGGTAACATTTATGCCTCATCGTTTGCCCTGAAAATTAACCTTGATTCCTTGAACTATGAAAACCTGTTCAGAACTATTTATTTCACTGTTGTTTTTGTATAAATAATTTTAAGAGTTCTAGATAATGTTACTGAACAACAACAAAAAAAGGGTAGGCCCTGGGTTCATCTGACTGTAAATTTGCTAAACTTAATTCTTTTTATCAGTTTTAGTGATAATACAAATATTGTAGGAAGTAACATTTTTAAGTTAATGATACAACATGTGTAAGTTTTTTAAGATCTGTAGAAACTCAGAATTTGATGTAACTAAATATTATTGTTGTGACTCACTGAAATTCAGGCTGTGCAGACAGCAGTAATGACCTTAGGGGCATTAGAACTGATGGCCCTGCAGTGCCCTCAGGAAGGGATGCCATCTCCATTTCCCCAGGTGGGGCAAAGTGAGAAGAAGAAACTGGTGGAGAAAACTATTGCTTAATTTTCTTCCCAAGGTTTTTTCTTAACTTTTTATAAAAATGTCAAGCATATGAACAAAAATAGTGAGCCCTTCCTTCTCTTGCTCTATGTACTTAAAAAAAAAAAAATCAATTCATGACCAACCTTGCTTTAGCATCTATCAGCCACTCTCTGCCCCCACTGCATTGTGTGTGTGTGTGTGTGTGTGTGTGTGTGTGTGTGTGTGTGCAGCCTAGGCCACAGCATTGACAGAGCTCAAGCCTTAGCCACTACACCACCAGGGACCTCCCCCCGCTGCATTTTTTGTTTGTTTATTTATTTTTTATTTATTTATTTTTTTTGTATGTGGATAGTTCCCTGGCCGGGAATCGAACCTAGGCCGCAGCACTGACAGCGCCAGCAACGAAGCCTTAAGCCACTACACCACCCGGGGACTCCCACCGCTGCATTTTTTTGAAGCAAATTTTAGTAGCTCTTACATTTCAGAAGTTCATCTCTTTTAGTATATGGTTTTATACCTGAAGTTCAACTTAAAAAATTTAATAAAGCAGAGCAGGAACTAGATAATTATGAAGGAGTTATCTAGTTGTTTCTAAGTTTTTCTTGCTCTCCCTGGTCATCTCATCTGCACTTAATTTGTCTGTGAAATTCTTTAGTAACTTGTCTACTTTACAAGTTGATTAAGCTTAGTTTACATAGAAATATTACATTTTGCAAACTCATGTTCAGTCATTTATATAGTATTTAATCAAATTACATAATACTGCATCAGGCTTAGTTGTAGGGACATGGCAGCGGACTCTTAGTAAACATACAGCTCATCTGAGGAAGCAGAAATGCATAGGCACTTTCAAAAGGAATGTTCTTTAGAGAGAATGAAACACATCAGGAATTGGGGAGCTGGTTAGTTGGGAGTTAATTGAGAGAGCTTCGGTTGCATATAATTATTATGGTGGATGAAAGAAGCAGATAATTCATCCTCAGTTAATAAAGTCTTCATCTTGTGTTGAGAGCAGATCTCCAGAATTGTACACAGATTTGATTACATTCACTTCTTGTGGTATAAAGAATAAGTAAATAAGTACTCTTTATTTATTTATTTATTTATTTATTTATTTATTTATTTATTTATTTTGCTTTTTGATATGTGGGCAGCTCCCCGGCTGGGAATCGAACCCAGGCCGCAGCGCTGACAGCACCAGTGCCGAAGCCTTAAGCCACTACACCACCAGGGAACTCCATTGTTTTTGTTTTGTTTTTGTTTTTGTTTGTTTGTTTGTTTTGCTTTTTTTTTGCTCTTTTTTTTTTATATATGTATTTCAACATCCAAAATTCAAAGTAGAAATGTTTTATAGTTTATCTACATGGTCTGTAGAAAAAGAGGAATGTTAAAGAGCAGGTATGATACTAAGCCAAATTATTAGTGTTATTTTAATGATTTGGGCTCTTTCTCAAGTTTTTCACAGGTTGGTGGATAATGATCGATGCGGCCGTGGTATATCCTAAGCCAGAACAGCTGAACCATGCCTTTCACACATGTGGTGTATTTTCCACATTGGCTTTCTTCATGTAAGTATGAAGGTAATTCTCAATTCAAGATTATTTTTCTAAAAATATTTTTTCCTTAAAGTTTAATGCTATCTGGAATAAATTTTTTAATTCATTTAATGGATTCTTTAACATGGTAAACCAATCAGTCAGTCCCCATTTTATTAAGATTTTTTAAAACCAGTGTTAGTGTTGAATTTAGTCAGATACCGTCTTAGCATTTGTAAAGGTTATCATGTGATTATTCTCCTTATATTTGTTATTGTCAGTTACTATATTTTATCATTCCCAAGATTAGTTTTTATATTTAGTATCAGGTGTGTTTTTTTTTGTTTGTTTGTTTGTTTTTAAGTCAGTGGTACCTTATAACATTTTCTTCTTTCTTGGCAAATTAAAAAATAAAGATGCCTCTTAAGAAATCAATGGCATCTTAGATTTAATGAAATGTTACATTTCTAGATTTTTTAGTAGTGAATCATCCTTAAGTGTTGTAATACAGTCAGCTTTTACCACGGAGTAATATTTTTTTTTAATGTCTTGCTTGACTGTTTGCTAGTATTTGAGGGTGGGAGGGCAGGATTGGTCTCAAATGAGAAGGAAATGGCTTTTTTTTTTTTTTTTTTATTAAATCATTTTCAGATTTACTTTGTATCTCCATAAAAGAGTCTGGAAGCTTTTCATGAATGTCTTTTAATAATTAAAAATATGTTAAAAATTAAGATTATATAATTTCCTTATACTGGAGGAATTTTTTAAAAGTTTAAATTACATAAGATGGAACTACTTGTATTCATTCAGGATGCTAAGAAAAGGCAATTCCTACTACAAATGCACCTTGCTGAACAAAAACAGAAAGAGAAGCTGAATAAATTGGGCCTGTTTATTATATATAGACTGAATGTTCTCTGAGTCTGAGAAATGGATCAGAGAAAATCACTTGACTTTTAACACAAAGAGAAAATTTTAAGCTCTTGATTATAAGGAGAACCTTAAAATGGGCAAACACACACTGAGTCATTCATGTATAAATGTAAAACAGTCAAAGAAATCAGAAAAATGGCCCCTCTTTCATGATCTCTGGAGAAAACTAATAGTAATTTCTTAAAATTAAGGGTGTTTTGGGAGTGTACTTTAGGGAAATAATAATAATGTAGCACTTGTCCTCTAGGTCCTAGGACATTAAGTTAAAAGGTATTTTCAGTTGTTCAGATATTGACTTTAGTTAGGAAATGTTCCCTTTTATAAATAAGTAAATATCTATGAATATTTTAGCATAATAAAAGCTTATTAGATGATTTTTGTGTTGTTCTAGGATAAATGCTGTGTCCAATGCTCAGGTGAGAGGTGACAGCTATGAAAGTGGCTGCTTGGGAAGAACAGGTAAAGGCCCTTTGAGTTAGTTGTAATTGTGTGCTGATGAAAGGGGATTTGTCAGCAGAAAAGAACAGAGCTTCTAGTGAGTCTGCATTTAGGATTGGGAATGAATGTATGCAATAATTTTTTATTAACTTATAAAAAGCTTTTATTTAGTGTTATTTAAGATAGTTGAAGTTCTAGAAGTTACTATTTTTGTCATGTTATACTACTCTTAGTTTATAGATAAAATGTCGCTGTTCAAAATCAATGGATCTTGGACTCCAGGTTACTCTTTCAGTGCTGATGATGAGTTATTCTTATCCCAAATGCTGAGCCAGTAACATACTTACGAGATGGCTGATCATGATTACTAACAGCAAAGTATGGACACGTTAGGAAATTAAACCTAGGACTACAGTGTTTTTCACATTCAGTTCTGATCACTTGCAGAATCACCTACATCCTGTAACAAAATTTTTTAGAAGAATAAGCTCTTTGTACATATAAATTATTTTTTTGGAGGTTGAATTCTTTTGAATTGTCTTCCAGTAGTACTTTATTTTATTCAGGTTATAACACATTCTGTTAGAATCTAGTTTTTTCAGTGGAATTTCCATTCTGTATGGAAAAAGCACAGGGTTGAAAGTCCTATTTCCAACTTTGAAGGTCTAGATAGGGTGATTTGTGGTTATGGTTCAAAATTTAGAGTAGCTGGGAGAGGAATTTTGAGGGATGATTAATAGCAATGACTTGTGGAATACTTAGTGTGTACCAGAGACTATCATCCTGAATGCTTTACACATATTAACTCATTTAATTGTCACAGTATTCCTATGAGGTAGGTGCTCTTATTGTCCTCAGTTTTAGATGCAAGAACTAAGACACAGAGAGGTGAAATAACTTGTCCAAAGTCACAAAACAAGCAAGTGGTAGAGCCAGGATTTAAACACTGAGAGTCTGGCTCCAGAGCCCGTGCCTTTTGCCACAATGCCACGCTTGTTTTGGCATCCTTGTCTGGTGAGGTGATATATATTTATTTTCTTGTTGACTTGATTGAGTATAATTTATAGAAAACATAAAATCCACCAATTTAAAGTGTACAGTTTAATGAGTTTCAACAAATGTACAGTTGTGTAACTACCACCACAATCACAATATAGAACATTTCTATTACTCTAGAAAGTTCCCTTCTACCCCTTTTGTAGTTAATCCCCTTCCCCCACCCCCTGACCATCACTGATCTGCTTTTTTTTTTATTTATTTTTTATTTTTTTTTGCTTTTTTTTTTTTGGTATGTGGGTAGCTCCCTGACTGGGAATCAAACCCAGGCCGCAGCACTGACAGCGCCAGCGCCGAAGCCTTAAAGCCACTACACCATCAGGGAACTCCCTGATCTGCTTTCTATCCCTGTAGTTTTGCCCTTTCTAGAATTTCCTATAAGTGTAATCATAAAGTAAGCATAACATTTTAAGCCAAATAAAGAAGCTTTGAAGAGCCTGACTTTTTTTTTTTTAATTCATTTTTATTGTTAGACTTTTTGGGGTGGCCTGACTTTTTAAAAAAGAATTTTAATTAAGTTTTTCAGTGGTGGGAACACTTAGTATTGCTAACTTAACGATAGGCACATATTGTACAACAGACCTCTAGAACTTACTTTCATCTTGTATAGCTGAAACTTTATACCTATTAAACAGCAACTGCCTGTTTCCCTCTCCCCAGCCCCTGGCCACCACTTTCCTACTCTTTGTTTCTATGAGTTTGACTATTTTAGATACCTCATACAAGGGGAATTGTGCCTTAAAAAAGAAGGAAATCTTGCCATATGCAACAATACAGATGAACCTGGAGGACATTATGCTGAGTGAAGTAAGCCAGTTATAGGGGGACAAATTAGCTTTCTTTTCTACCTGATACTTTAAATGCTAATGCAGTATTTATAACTTCACTTCCATTAAGATCCTTTAAGAATTGAGGAGGAGGGGGGTAGTGACAAATGACAGACAAACCTAGTTAAAAGTGCACTGTGGGAGTTCCCTGATGGTGTAGTGGCTTAAGGCTTCGGCGTTGGCACTGTCAGCGCTGTGGCCTGGGTTCGATTCCCAGTCAGGGAGCTACCCACATACCAAAAAGCAAACAAAACAAAACAAAACAAAAAATGCACTGTGTGTGTGTGTGTTCATATAAGTGTGTGTGTGTGTGTGTACACGTGCATGTGTGCGAGGGTGCACATGTCTTGTGCCCCAGCCTCAGCAGAGAACTGGGAGAGTAAAGAATAAGAAAGCATGTATTAGCAAGTGACAGTGTGCAAAGAGCACACAGTAACTTATTTGATTTTTTTTTTTTTAAAGAATATTCCACAGACGTTGCTGTGGATTATGCTACTATGAACTATTTTCTGTAGAAAATTTTATTGCAACTTACTCAAAATTTTTTAGCTTAAAGGTCGAACTTGTATTTGCCTTGGGTCTCTCGGGTTTCAAGGCCCATACTGTTTACCCTCACTAAGTTAGGACATTTTATTCCATAATTATTCCCTACTTAGTTAAAATTTAGAATAGTTTGTATGTATTTATTTGGTGCATATAGTGCAAGTTCTATTTAGTGCTTCAAAAATTAAGGACAAACTCGCTTACAGGCATACTCAGGTTTTGCACCATATTGAGTAATGGCATGATGTTAATGTTGATGTAAAGGAGACACATTGGTTCTTACTCATTTGCAGTGTCTCACTCCTATGTGGTAATGGCTATCTGACATACATTTGCTACTTCTAATAGAGCAATTACTTTGATTATATATACAACAGGGTAAATTTTCAGTTAGGCTTTAATTAATCAATTTAGTCAAATAATTACTTATGACCTTGCCTGGTTTAATTTTTTCAGCTTTTAGTTTCTATAGCCAGTAGGAAGGTAAATTTCCCTTTTTCCCTTTACACACACACACACACACACACACACACACACACACACACACACACTTTTTAATGTGGGTGGTTCCCTGGCTGGGAATCGAACCCAGGCCGCAGCGTTGACAGTGCTGAAGCCTAGCCACTACACCACCAGGGAACTCCACCTTTTATGTATTTTTTAAAAATCTTCAGTTAATTGTTATAGCAGTTGTATGTAAATATGCACCTGTCTTTAATATGCAAAACATATATTATGTTAAGAGTGTTTCTAGTGTTCTGGATTCCTAAGACATAGAGCTGCAGCAGTAAGCAAAATCCTAAAGCCTGTTTGTTCTTCCCTCAGGTGCTCGGGTATGGCTCTTCATTGGTTTCATGTTGATGTTTGGCTCACTTATTGCTTCCATGTGGATTCTTTTTGGTGCATATGTTACCCAAAGTAAGTATTCATTCCTCCTTTATTTTATAGGAGAGATTTCAGATCCATCTTTTGTATTTGGCTTAGTCTATTAACTCTACCTCAAGTATTATACAATTTAGTTTACTACTCAGCTTAACAATACGACTCCATATGAAGGTACATATGTTGCTGAATAAAATTTTGTAATGGGGTTATTGATTGCAGGGGAGTAACCTTTTTAGGAAATGCAAGCCACTGATAAAACTCTCAGCCATCTCTATAGAGTTTCTGATGTCCCTCCTTAACACTGGGCAGCCAGGCTCTATGCTAGAGGCCCATTAACTAAGGGTTGTAGTAGTGAAATTGAGAAACCTGTGCAGGTCTCCAGTCCCTTCTACACAATTCTAAAAGCTACAAAATGCTAAAATCAGTTTTTTCATTATCATTTTGGCACCTGACCTAAATTGACATGGGTCTCATTGTAATCTTTATTCCTTTTAATGTCTTTAGATGTTTTCTTGTAGGAATGTGGTTGTGGGAGGCTGGTCTATACCTAGCTATGTAATATTTATATCCTGTGTTACCATTCTTAAATCTGAAGAATTCTGAATTCCAAAATATATCTTGCCCCAAGGATTTCAGATAAGGAGTTGCAGACCACAGTATCTTTTTTTCCACCAATACCTCCTCTCTCTTACCTCGGCCTGTAGTTTTTCAGGCATTGGTACAAGGAGAGGTTTTAACCCTACCAGACCTGAGGCCTTGAACCTAACTGTCCCCTATACCTGGGCTCCTGAGCATTAAAAAGAAAAAACCAACATGATATAGAAAAATGTTAGTTACATGCAAACAAGTGGTTAGAATGAGATGGAACTTGGAGACATTTTAGAAAAAAGGTCTGCCTTTCATTTCGAAAATTAGGTACAGAGGTCTAGTGGCACATTCGGAAATGACCGAAAAATCGGTACAGTGGTCTGGTAGGGTTAAGGATGAGACCGAATATGTGTTTGTACTCTTCCTGCAGAAACTGTTGATGCAATGGAGCGAGCTCTTAATACACCATCTGAGTGTTCTGACTGTTCCAGGCACTGTAGATAAGGATGAAAGGAGGACCCACTCTGAGCAGGTGTCTCTGGAAGCGTCAGAAGAACCTGTTTCATTGGCTCTCTCCCTTCCCATCAAAGACAGGAGTCAGTTTCAGATAACACAACTTACTCATCTTCTGACGCCTCTATTTTTGGACTCTTTGTCATTCTGCTTAACTGTCACATCTCCCTGTCCTGACCCACAGCTGACCTTTTAATATTCTTGATAAAATCTCTTAAGTCTCAGTTTGATCAGGATAAGATCTTTGAGATATCTTTGTCTTTAAGTCAGTGCAAGAGCACAGTAGTTGACTAATGTTTAAATAATACAGCTCACCAAATGTATCTAAAATGTGTTAATTTAGTTAATTAAAAATACTAATGGAGCACATGGTCCTAGTATGCAGCTCATGTAAAACACTTTTTTAAAAACAGCTTTATTGACATGTAATTTTCATGTCATATAATTCACCCATTTGAAGTGTATAGTTTAATGTTTTTAGCACAGCTTTGTGCCGCCATCACCAATTTTAGAACATTTTATCACTTCCAAAGAAACCCCTTGCCTGCAAGTAGTCACTCCCAGTTATCCTTCTCTACCAGCCCTAGGCAACCACTAATGTACATTTTGTCTCTGTAGATTTTGCCTATTTTATATAAATGGAATCATATAGGAAGTGCATTTTAAACTCATTTTATCCCTGACTCTAGGAAGGGTGGGCTGCTAATACTGATTTTCTTAGTAAGTCTGCATAGATATTTGAAGCAACACATGAAACTTTCCAGTTTCTGTTATGAAAATAGGAATTGTCAGTCCTGAAAGGTACGTATGGAAGTACTCAGTGTATAAAGCTTGTGCACTCATTGGTTTTATCTTAATCTTTAAAGAACTAGTACATATCAAGCAATTTCTCAATTATTGACCTCATCTTTGTATTTCTACAGCATTGCCCATTAAATATACTTTTCTGTTTGTAAACTGAATATGCTTTTACTTCAGAGAGCATTTGTAACATTTCAAATCTTTTACTGTACCAATTTTCTATTAATACTCATACTTGCTAACATTTACATAGCACTTTATGGCCAACTACTGTTCTAAGCACTATATGTAGTCACAACCTTGCTCACACTCCATGGGGGGCAGTACTATTATAATGATCATTTTACAGAGGAGGAAACCAAGGCATAACGAGGTTAAATAATTTGCCTGTGGTCATGCATTTAGTCAGTGGTAGAGTTAGAATTCAAATCCAGGGGTCTGGCTCAAACTTGGAGCTCTTAATCATGCTGCTGTATTGTTTGCAATGATATCAAAAAGTAAAAATTGAATGTTTCTTTATTCTACCCAGTATTTTTTATCAATATTTATAGTTTTATAAAAGTCAAATATTCACAAAAATGTAAGTAGTTCCCAGTTTATCTTTTTAATCTCCTGTGAAAATAGATTTAGTGAAAGAACATGATGATGAATTACAATGACCTTTTTTTCTATCCATCAGATTTGCACAATAAAATTCTTGAATTAATGAAAGAATAAATGAACAGACTAGGAAATCATCAGGAATTTAATTTAACCTTTCTAACATTTTGTATTTCTATATTGGCCATGGGAAATAAAGAGATGAGCTGCTGCTTCCTCAGTAGTTCTGATGCAATTACTTTAGACAAAAAGGAAACCTATCAAGTTCATTGTCTTTTGTCCAGTGTGAGAGCAGTCTTTTGTTTTGGGCGAATGAGATTGGCATTTTCTTACTTCAGTTTCATTGTAGATTTCTTAGAGTTAAGGAATAGTAGTAGCAGTGTGTAATACGCAGAGCATGTCGTTATGAATGGCACATACACTTTGTTACTGTTAATTGGCTTTGGTAATCTTCTGTTTTACTTTATATGTGCAGATACTGATGTTTATCCCGGACTAGCTGTGTTTTTTCAAAATGCACTTATATTTTTTAGGTAAGTTGCCTAATTTCTTAACCATGCTTAGAACATTTACAGAAATGTCATCTGTATTATAAGAGCAGCACCTATAGTGGAATATGTATAAATCCCTTGGATTAGTTACAACGTATAGAACTTCTTTTAAAAGGTGACAATGCTATTGCACAACAACACGCGGGAGCCATTTAATTAGGGAGTCTGCTATGTGTCAAGACTTCCACCAAATGCTTTCTATGTGTTACCATTTAATTCCCATTATCGTAAGTATATAAACCAGGTGGTGTTCCCACTCAGTAGATGAGGAAGGAAGGAAGGCTCAGAGTTTACTTACGGACACCCAGCTAGTACATGCCTAACAGGTATTTGAACCCAGATTGCTGTTGCTATAGCCTGTGTTTTCTTAAACAAAACAAAACAAAACAAAACAAAACAAAAACAACAAAACCATAACAACAACAAAAGTATCAGGTACCTTTATTTAAAAAAGGAAGAAAAGGAGTTCCCTGGTGATGTAGTGGCAAGACTTCAGCGCTGTCAGCACTCCAGCCTGGGTTCGATTCCCAGCCAGGGAACCACCCACATTAAAAAAAAAAAAAGGGAGTTCCCTGGTGGTGTAGTGGCTTAAGGCTTCGGCGCTGGCGCTGTCAGCGCTGCGGCCTGGGTTCGATTCCCAGCCAGGGAGCTACCCACATACCAAAAAGCAAAAAAAAGAAGAAAAGAAAGAAATCACAATGAATATAGACTGTACATGTCTTATACAAAACCTGGTAGGAGAGTTGGGGTTTTTTATTAAGTTTTTAAGATCAAGTTAAGCATTAAAATAAAACAATATTGGAAGTATTTTTAGGGGCTATCTTCTAAAAATCCCCATAAATGAAGCCCGTATCTTTTGCTTTTCAGAATGAATGTCTTTTAATGTAAAGATAGGTACTTTAGGCATCCATTAGTAAAATCATACCCCCGTCCTCCAAATCATAAAGATCTAAGCCTTGAAGAACTTTGCTTTTGTTTTCTTTTTCTCTGTTTCAGCTGGGATCGTTTCTAATGTTACATCCTTGGGTTCACTGATCTCCGCTTCTGTCACGTCTAACCTGCTATTGCTCCCATCCAGTGCATTTTTCATCTCAGGCGTATTTCTTATCACTGAGCTTGATTTCTTTACATTTTCCACATCACTCCTTAATATGCTTATGCTTTCCTCTGTGTTCTTGAACATATGAAGTATGTTTATAACTATTTCAGTGACCTTGTCTAATTGTGATTATTTCTGTTTTCTCCTCATTTGGGTTTCTTTCTACTTGTTTGCTTTGCATGCATGTGCTTGGAGGCTGTACTGTTCTGGATTTCTTTTAACATTTTTTGAGCTTCATTCTGGGTGCAGTTAGGTCACTTGGAAACAGTCAGATCCTTTTGAGTTTTGCTTCTGAGCTTTTGTGATGTAGGACCAGAGCAGTGTACTCTGGGACAGATTTGTCCCCCTTACCAAAGCAAAAGCAACAGACTTCTGAGTATTCTCTCTGATGCTGCATGTACTCTGTGACACCCCACTCCCTTTATGAGAATTTAAAGGTCTCTCTGTGAGAGCTCTGGGAATTGTTCTTCCATTGGGTCACTCCCTTTTCTTGGGTATTTTCTGTGTGTGTGTGTGTGTGTGTGTGTGTGTGTGTGTGTGTGTGTGTATCCCCCTGACCGGGAATCGAGCCCAGGCCGTTGGGGTATTTTCTTAAATGCATCTACTGATCGATACTCAGCAGAAGACTCAAGGGGAACCCCATACACATATGAGCACCCTTCCTCTTCGCCTCCCTGGACTCTAAACTTCATTTCCTCAACTCAAGGGGACTGTTTTGCTCTGCTTGGGTTCCCTCTTGTTGCACTGTGGCCTGGACACTTGTGTGTTTGAAAGATGTCTTCTAGGGGAGTTCCCTGATGGTGTAGTGGCTTAAGGCTTCGGTGCTGGTGCTGTCAGCGCTGCGGCCTGGGTTCAATTCCCAGTCAGGGAGCTACCCACATACCAAAAAGCAAAAAAAAAAAAAAAAAAGAAAAGAAAGATGTCTTCTACTATCTTGTAATTGTATTTTTTGACATGTGATCAATGGCCTTCTGGGGATGCAATAAGTTTTCATAAAGACATCTTAGGCACTGCTTAGAGAGCAGATTTAAATTCAAATCCAGCCCTTTGTAGTGGTAGGTGAGTCCACATAAATGACAGTTGGATGAACAGAAACCTTGTATGTACATGTAAAGGCCTATGCTCACGGGCCAGTGACAACGGCACCAGCTGTGTGCTCTGCCTAGAGGCCAGCAAGTCACCTAGTTGGTTGAGGGCTTGGTGTGTACTGGGCCTATTCTACGCACCAGAGTGCAGCTCCTACCTCTGTTCTCTCTTTCTGTTTCCTTTGCAAGCTGATCCTCCGCCCCCCAGATTTTTAAAGTTTCTTAAGGCTGTGTTCTAGGCTCCTTTATGCTTAGGATTTCAGTTACTGCCTATGTGCCAGTGAGCCACAGATGTCTATCTCCATGTCTAAACCATGTCTCCAGGTTCCTACTTGTCCCGCCTCTTGGGTGGCTGACATTTCAAATTTAGCACATCCAGCATACCCACAACACAACTCATGGTCCCAGAGTGTCCCATCTCGCTGCTCCTCTCCCTCTTTGCCCCTGTACTTTGCTGAGCAAATTCTCATTCTTGTTTTTGATCTCAGTTCAGTCACCATTTCCTCAGGAAAGCCTTCTTGACCTCTCTCACTAGGTCAGATCCTTCTAGTTCACTCTCTCGGTACCATGTACCTTGCCTCTGTAGCATTGTTTTGTTTTGTTTTGCAGTCGGGATGTGATTGTCTCCCTCAGTAGACTCCTAGCTCCATTGGTGAGCACATTTGTCTTGTTTGACTCACCACAGTCACATTCCAAGCACTTAGGCCAATACTCAGTGTATAATAATTATTTGTTAAGTGAACAAAGAATTGCAGCATGGTCTGTTCTAAGACACTTCCGTTATTGTAGCTCAGATATTGTAGAATGCCTGCCACTGTGAAAAACTCCCCCTTTCCTTACAAGTTTCCTATCCAATAACTTTCCAGTCTTAAAGAGAGAATATTTAATTAAGCTCAGCCATCAAGGTCAATAAACTGCTCTACAAAAAAGCAAATTTAGACCAACACCACCACAGTCTTTAATTTAGAAATTGATACAAAGGGATCAATGAGGTGTCCGTCACAGCATATTTAGAAAATGAATTTTCTGTTGCTTGTTCCATGTGTTTTTTCCTCATGACTTATTTTAATATCTTTGTAGCACTCTGATCTACAAATTTGGAAGAACTGAAGAACTGTGGACCTGAGATCACTTCTTAAACCACATTTTTCTTTGTTATATTCTATTTGTAGATAAATTTTTATCTTCCAATATAGTTTACACATTGCCAAATGGAATAGATTGGACATTAAATGTTGTGTTTCTTTACACTTTTATGCTGAGTTTTGAAATAGTTTTATGAAATTTGTCTTTTTTTAAATGAATGGATTGTTAATATGTACATAAGACTATATAGATGGGATGATGAGTGTCAGTCTTTTATTCCTGAAGACATAAAGCTTGATCTCTGTCCTGAGCCAGGGTTGTATCATCATGTCATTTTAGAGTTAACTGTTTTGTTTCAGTATTTCTAATTTCTGAAGATGTACAAAAACATTGCTCCATATATCTGAAATAAGCACTGAGCCATTAAAAAGGGTATTTCAGCAAGTTGTAATTTATTTTGGCTTAAAAATGAGATTTTTTTTAAAAGGAAAAAATGATTGTTCTTGTGTATTAAAGAAGTGGACTTTTATATGAAGATTTTATAAATGTCTGATGGACTAGTTTGAAACCTCTTTTAAAAACAATTCCTTTAATAAAACTTTATTTGAGAAGGGATAGTACATGATCAGATAAGCTCAGTTTTATGTGGTTAATGTAAAAAGACTAAGGCAGCTCAGCAACATGCTTCTTATAAAAGCACCTTAAATGATCTGTGTACTGGGGTTCTCTTTTGACAGCCTACCATTACCTGACATTACAAAATTCAACATGCAAGCAAGTTTGAGACAACTGCAGTTTAAAAGCATGAACCATATAACAAAAAGTGGAATCAGTAGTTTCAAGATAAATCACTTCTTCCTAAAGGGAATTATTATGACCTAGCAAAAAATTAGGCATTCTATCTACTTTATTACCAACTGCAAGTCTCTTTTTGCTCTAGCTCTCAAGGTCTGGGTGAACTCTTCCTGCAAGATACATCTTTAACCTGAAAGTTCATAGTCCAGTTAAAAACTTCTTTTGCTGAGTTCAAAATGCTGTATTTGCGGGAGTTCCCAGGTGGTGTAGTGGCTAGGCTTCGGCGCTCTCCGCGCTGTGGCCTGGGTTCAATACCCAGCTGGGGAACCACCAAAAAAACAAAACAAAACAAAACAAAAAAAAAACACTGTATTTGCACTGTTGTATTCCTACCAGAGATTTCAAATGGATATTTTGGTTTTTATTGCTGGTTCTTTCCTTCATTATATAGGTTTTGTGTTGCACTTTTCAGAGGGATTTTATAGAGCCTTTTTGTTGTAAGGTATTATATGCAGCTTCTAATGCAAGCCTTATTAGCTTAACTTCTCTCCTGTCTGAGAGGATTTATTGTGCACAGAGTATGAAGCAGTCGTGGAATACTGTGCCTTTGTCTAGATACTGTCTTGTTTAATTACTTCTTTCTTTGTTGTTTCTTCCTCAGAATGTCAGTAAACTTTGTAATGCTTCCAACAAATTGTAAGACTAATGACTTGTTTCCATTCTCTTGTAACCTGTTGCAATAAATAATTACTTCTCACACATTCTAATAGAGAATCTGTTTGAGAAAATGAACCATAAAGATTGTTTTGCTGTTCATTTTTCAATAATTCAAGTGGACCCAGTCAGAGAAGCTTTATCTTTATAAAGTAAGGAGTGGAGGAGACTGTTCCATGACATGACCACTGTTTTGCCCTCGAGCCGGACCAGGCCAGAGTGGACATTGCCTACCGCAACCCCCCTTAGAGACTGCTGATGACAGTCGGTGTTCGTGCTGACGTAAAACAGCACTCTCCCCTGCTTCCCACGTCGTGCTGGTTCCTGGAACAGGCCGTTGTCCCGGTCCGGCCAAGCATGCCTGTTAGCATCACGTACTAGTCCCCGGGACTGTCCCCATGCCTTACCCTGTATAATTCCTTGGCACCTGCCAAGTGGTGTGGCGTTCCACCCCTCACACGTAAGCTTCCCTTAAATAAATTCTGTTAATTACCCGACTGGAGTGGCCCGCCTTTCTTTGCTCCTCCTTTGTCCTCTACTGAAGGTAGATTTTTCATCTCAGAGCTTCTCCCTGGATCTGTGTGTTTGAATAATTGGCGAGTCAGTCAAGAAACTTAAAGAGCCTTGGGAGAGAGGCATCCAGGAGGGAACCTGGAGACAGCTGTCTACTTTGTGGGGAGGTGTGGCCCGTCTGTTAGATGTGTGTGAACCCCCGTGAGTACTGGTGGCCTTGAAAATGGAGGCAGGCCTCATGTACTTGTTTGAGGATCTACCCGTAACACTGGCACAGAAGTAGCCTGACCAGACGTCCCGTTTTAAACAGGACAGAAAACAATGGTCCTGTCTCATTTACATACGGTCAGCCTAGTCTCACTGGGCTAAATTCAGTAGGCTGACGGTATGTACCGTTGGAAATGGGACAGTTCTGTTGTTTACTGTCCCATTTAAAACGGGATTCTGGTCAGCCTACACAGAAGGAAAGCAAAGCGCACGGCCCCGGCTGTAGGTGGGAGCCAGGTTTAGGAGATTGGAGGAGGAAGTACAGCCGTTAACTTAGCAGATTGTGCCCTGAGCAATCTATCCCCCAGTTTCCTAGGGACCCAATGGGGCCACTTACACAGCAGGAATGAAAGCAAAGGTTTTGCAAACAGCACCTGGTACAGGACGCTATTTCCATACTAAACCCCAGAGTGGGGCAAGGCACTGATGATGTTGGGCAATCTGTTGCAGAACCAAGGGAAACCAGCCGGTCCCGAGAGTGTGTCTGAAAGACTGGGAACGTGGACAAAGGAAAGGAAAAGGGAATAAATGAAACAGGAAAGGAAGAGCCTGACTATAACCGGAAGTAAACGTGGCATCATTCGGTTGCTGCAGGCGCCCCGAGGGAGAAGACTGCTTGTCAGCCTGCCGCAGTGCTGGTGAGAGGACGGAAGCTTTAAAGCCTGAGCGGCAGTTTCACCCTATTCCACTGTCTCCCCCAGCAGACATTGTGCGGGAGCAGGAAAAGTCATTGGGATTTCATTCTACTCTGGTTGGGTGCCGTCCCCCGACCCCAGCCCCCAGAATAGGGTGAAGGCCATAGGGGTTGATTGGAGGCCTCATGTGGAACTCATCTTCCATTGGTCCCTCAGATATAAGGAGTTGCTTTGGATGACACTGGTGCTGAATGTACCCTAATTCACGGTAATCCTAAAAGCTTTTCCAGTCCCTCAGTGCTGTAAATGGCAATGGAGGCCAGACTGTACTGGTTAGAAAGGTCCTCCTTGTTCTGCAAACTGAGTGCTCCCAGTAGTGTGAGGCCTTTATCTCCCCAATCTTGGAGAACATATCTTAAAAAGCCAGGCTCTGCAAACCTCTACTGGTGAATTCTGCCTTAGGGTACGAGTTATTAAATCAGTGCTGAGACTAGGGTGTGAGTAATTAAGTCTACTGAGAAGCAATTCTAACTGGGAGCTGGTTTACCTCGCCACAGAGAGGTGCTGGTCAGCACTACCAGTTAATGGAAGATGCAAGCAAATAGGGGAAACTATCCAAGAGCGCCATCGTGTGGGCATTGTGTGCCTGTGTGCTCTGTAAAACAACTAGAAGGCTTCCTGGAGAGTAGCAGTTGACTGTAGGAAGCTAAGAAAGGTAGTGCATTCTATTCATGCAGCTGTGCCTGACAATGCCACTCTATTCCTTTGGTTACAGTCCTAGGAATGTATCACGTTGTACTGGACCTAGTCAGTGCTTGCTTTAGCATACCCCTGGCTGTTGAGAACTGAGATCATTGTGCCTTTACCTGGGAGGGACAACAATGGGCCTTCCAGGTGCCCCTTAAAGGTTCCTTATGTATCCCCACCATATATCATGGGATGGCAGCTTGGGATTAGCCACTGTTTTCTTTTCTGACTCCTGTATAGTGGGCCCGTTACATTGATGACCTAATATTAATGTGAAGACTTGCCTCAGCTGCGGAAAACCTTGCAGGCTTTGCTGGACCACCTACAACAGAGAGGATGGGCAGTGAATCCACGGAAAATTCCAAGTCCAGGCACTGCAGTAAAAATGCACTGCTTTCAAGAAAGCACATTACTTGTCAAACAGATTAAAGCTCTGGGAATCTCTCAGGTGGGGTTGCCATTTTAATTCGATATTTCAGTAATCCCAGAAGGCATGGGCTGGGCATTATGACAGAAACAGCAAAAGGAGAGAGTTCCCCTCAGAAAGGGGCAGATATCAGATGTGGCCAGATAGAACACCGACTTCTGGCAGTGTATATGGGGTTCGGGCAGGAGCAGCTTTTTGCTAAGGAACAGCCAGTTACAGTGAGAACTTGCTTCCCATCAAGGGGTGGGTGGACAATGTAGCAGTTTGTATGGAAAAGCTACTGGAGGCAGCTTGAGTGGAACTGCTAGTTGGGTGGGGCAGGGTCTCAGGAATCACCAGGGAAGAGCGAGTAGTGTTAGCACTGCTCAAATATGGTACCCACCTGCGTCTGAATGCCGGGAGGGGACGGGCTCCACAAAGGAGCTTCAGCCAGTACTCCTGTCTGGGAGAAAGCGGTCCCTCCAGCCCTTGCTCTGAAGCCAGACAACTCATTCCTCCCCGTATGTCCCTGGAAACTTTTGAGCTGCTACCTGAGTGCCGGAGCTCAGAGTAAATGAGTTGTCAGCAAGTAAGTCTGTGTGTGGGTGCACTAAGAGCAATGCCTGGGACTCCTGCAACCTCCATCTCACTCAGCCAGTCTCTGCTGGTTTTCACAGCCAGAAGTTAGGGGCGTTAATCCTCCCAGTACTGGAAGCCTGGGTTGGGGAGCCTGGTGTGGGGTTGGGACCCGTTGCTTCTCAGGCGGGACCTTTGCAGCTGGGATGTCCCTCCTGGGTTTTTTTGTTTGGTTTGGTTTGGTTTGGTTTGGGGGATAGTTCCCTGGCTGGGGATCAAACCCAGGCTGTGGCATTGAGACCCTCCTGGTTTTTAGTAGTCATATCAGATATGGGACCAGTTTGTTCCACATATCCACCCACCTACCAGTTTCAATGTGGCTTCTTCTGTATGTCCTTAGTTGCAGGGCTTCGGTTCAGCTAGACCTCAGGCAATTCTCAATGTTGGTTGTTCTGTAGTTTAGTTGTAATATTGATGCGGTCATGAGAGGGGGCAAGCACAGAGTTTACCTACTTCGCCCTCTTGACCAGCCTAGACTTGAAAATTTATCTCCTGAAACACTTTGAGAAATAAAATTTGGGGAAACTGTTGCTATGGTGGCTTTAGAAGAAGAGATAGAACACAGGAAATAAACAACGGGAGATAGAAACTCAAGTGTGGATGCTGCTGGCCTTAGAAAACCCAGTGTCCAGCCTCACCTGTGAGGATGGAGATGGAAGGAAGAGCATTTTGCTGTGTGTAGTGAGCTCCCGTGTATAATGTGCACCCACGTTTTTGGCCCACACTTTCAGGGAAAAAAATCTTTTGTTTTAATTTTTTAATTCAAATTTTTATTTGTTTATAATTCAGTGGTTCTCAACCTTCCTGGTGCCATGACCCTTTAATACGGTTCCTCGTGTTGTGGTGACCCTCGTAAAATTATTTTCGTTGCTACTTCATAACTATAATGTTGCTGCTGTTATGCATCGTCATGTAAATATCTGGTATGTGTTTTCCGATGGTCTTAGGTGACCCCTGTGAAAGGGTCGTTCGGCCCCCAAAGGGGTCGCAACCCACAGGTTGAGAACCACTGGTTTATATTTAGGGTTTATTTTTAATATTATAAAGGAATTTTAGAAGTTATTTTTTTAACATAACTCAATATGGAATATAAAACTGAAAGCAACAAAGAAAAACTCATGAACACAGTCAAAAGTTTAGTGTTTACTTGAGGTTAAGGGGAGAGGAGGGAGGGGGATGGCGATGGAAGGAGAACTGGCTCTGGGTGGTTAACACATCATACAACACACAGACGATGTGCTGTAGAGTTGTACACCTGCCACCTATGTAATTTTTACTAACCAAGGTCACCCCAATAAATTTAACAATTAAAAAAATGATTATCATCTTCCAAAGTATTATTGATTTCTAGAGTTACATTTTTAACTCATAAGCATAAATAAAAGAATTTGGAATTAGTACTGCCCATGTATAATGGGCGTCCATATTTTTCCCTCACAAAATCGGGCAGTCGAGTGCTCATATACACGGCAAAATATGGTATTTGTAGTTGCACTGTTACTAGACCTTTCTGGTTTTGGAGTTGGAATTCTTGGGGGGCCATGAATTTATTTATTTATTTTGGTGGTTCCCTGGCTGGGAATCGAACCCAGGCCGTGATGTGGGGAGCGCCGAAGCCTGGGGCCATGAATTTATGCTTATGTTGGTTTGCTTTCCCCTAAATCTGGCACTGCCATTTATTAGCTACTTGACCATGAGGCTGTTTACCTCTTTGTTTGTATTTGAGAATTAGCATGTACAGCATAGTATCTGGAAACAGTAAGCGACCAACAAATGTGGGTCCTTCTTATTTTACCTAATGGCTTTGCCTGGTGTTTTTGCGTTTTGTCACAAGGTGGCGTGCCACCTTAAAGAAAAGCATTGGTTTTTGTTTTGTTTGAAAACTTCCAGTGCTTATTGTAGCAGTTTGAACACAGCTTAAATCATTTTCTGTAGGGTTTTCCTACGAAGATGTATGCCTCTTCAGTTCTTTCAGCTGTAGAAAATAGGATATTTTAGATTTCTAGAGATAGGTGTGACAGAGTAGGCAGGAAGGGAGATAGGAGCAGAAAAAAAAACAAGAAATTGTCCCAGTCCAGTAGCAGCTGCCTCTAAATTAAAAAGATAAAGAGAAGGAATGCAGGAATGGGAGCTTGCTTGTAAGGAGGACCCTTAACAGATGCCCTGAAGCTAGGAGTAGGCCCTGGCCCATTAGCAGCTATTCTCAAATTAAAAGGGGTGAAAGCCCCACCTATTCAACCGGCTGCCTTGCTTCCCCAAATCGTATTATTATGCAGTCTTGGCTCTTTTCAAAAGGATCACGTAGAAAAGAAACAGGAGGAACTTTCACCCTGACATAGAAAAACTCCCAAACAGTGGGGGGCGAGGGCTGCTTCCTCTCTCAGATCAGCCCGTTCCACCTTTGGGAGTGTACTTTTAATTTAACTTTTCTCTGTTTTCACCGACTGTCTCTTGACTGAATTCTTTCCTTGGAGAGACAAAGAACCAAGGAAAAATCCTGGTTTTTAGTAACAGGTGCGGTGGGGCAGGCCTTCCAGACCTCACTGATTATGCCCGTGTAGAAAGTACCCAGATCTTTGACTTGGGAGCGTGTGGCCTTTCCCCACCCCAGGTGTCCAGGCTGAAAACTAGAAAATGCTCAGAAAAGGAGTAAAATTAGAGCTTACGTCCAACAGTTCTATTCTAGGTTCTCCTAAGTGATTCGTTAAGTGCATTTACCTCCCGTTAGGAAAGTTGTAAATTTATAGATTAACTTTTTATTTTGAAATAATTTCGTATTTACAGAGAAGTTATAAAACTAGCACAGAATTCTTGTACACCTTTCAGATTCCCCCCATGTTAACACTTTAACACATTTGTGTTAGTCTTTTTTTTTTTAGGTGTTTCATGATGAGCATCACTGGGTTTCAATACAAGTTCATTTATGCACACTGAAATTTCATACACTTTTGATTCCCCGCCCCCCAACCATTTAAAGAAGTGAAAACCATTGTTAGGTCACAGGCCACATGAAAACAGGGTGGAGGCTGGACTGGGTGCTTGGGTGCTTTGCTCTGTTATAGCTGATTTATAAGATTGCTTCTGTTGACTGGAAAACAGTATCAATTAGGTGTTTTGCTACCGAAAAGGAATTATTGGCAGGGGTGGGGATAAAATATTGCAATCCAGCCATGCAGGTATGATCACGCACACTGAACTGTGAGCCAAGATGGAGGGTCCTTTATAGAGGGGGACAAGGAAGGAAGGGAAAGGGCAGCGACCACCACAGAATTGTCAGCAGAGTTCTTCCTCTGGGGTGCTCCCTATAACGTGGAGTGCCAGGACTCCTCCCATAAGCTCTAGCTCCTTCCAAAGACCGCCCCAGCTGATTATGTCCCATTTAAAGTCCCAGTCAACATTTATCACTTCCAACTCGAACATATTAAATTATGCACTTAGCTTAACTAGAAGAAATTAAGTCCCAAATTAGTATAAGTATTTATCCCATTGATTAGGCATTTATTTTATGAAGTAGAACTGGGTGTTTCTTTTTGGGAAATACTCCAAGAAAGGAATATCTTAATCAAGAAATTCCTGTTCTCTCCCAGTTTAATAGGCCACCCCCACGCCTATGTGGGATGGTTACTGAGGGCCTGGAGGGGGCAGCACGGTGAGAGTCTCTGTGATTCCAGTTTGGCATTGTGTCAGCCCCTCCCCTGTAAGGCCTTCACCTTGGAGAGCCTGGCTCTGGGCTCGAGCTCTGAGTCTGTCACTAACTTAAGTTGCTGCCTCCTGCTAAGAAGGGCCTCTCTGGGCTGGAACCACAGTGACCTCCTGTCCCAGGACTAGGCCAGTTCTGTCCTGAGTTGTTCAGCCTTACGACAATCTGCTTCCCACAGCCATCCTGCTTGCCCCTTTTATGCAGGGTGGCACCCATGCGGTTACCACACCCATAACTTCTTTTTGTGGGGGGCAGCTCCCTGGCTGGGAATCTAACCCAGGCCACCGAAGCCTAGCCACTATGCCACCTGGGAACTCCCACTTCTAACTTTCTAACGGAATTGGTCTGTGCTTCTTTCTGCTGGGCTCAAACTCAGCCTGTTCGCTTTCTGCTACCTACAGGTCCTCCTCCCTCACAGGACTTTCAGCCTCTGGCCCTACACAGGAAGCTCTTCTACCTTAAACTTCCTCAATGATCCAGGTAGGTCCTTACCATTTCCAGCTACTAAGTCTTCTCTAAACCTGTCACAACTCAAGGTGCATCTAGTAGATAAAGTAGATGCCTCACCAGGGGCCTTGCCTGGGTGCGGGCTGTGGGTGGCTATCCTTTTATCTTTTGTCACCCTAGACAGCAGGATATACAGTGTACACAGTGCTTAGTCAGAAAGTTGGCCAAGAGGCAATTCCTCACCAGTGGCACAGAGCCCAAAGAGACAGACAGACAGACAGAAGGACAGACAGAGAGACATTCCATCAGCTAGTGCTAGAGGTTTCATATACCTATAGTCGGCATCTCTTCTTCCCATTGTCAAGGTTAAGCTGTCAGTAGGGGCTTCTTTTGAAAGCAGACATTACAGCAACTGTGTCACTTTGTGTGTGTGTGGGGGGAGGGGGGTGTTGAAGCTACACATCCATTTCTTAAATGCTCAGAGTTACATAAATGGGCTTTAATCCATGTCCTTTGAACCAAAGAGCCCATTGACACTTGCACAGTCAGAAGACTTTGTGCCCAGTGGACATCACTAGCTCATTCTCTTTGCTGCCTACAAACACCTGCCTTGGTCAACAGGTGATGTACACATTATATGAAATGCTAATGTAGCTTCTGAAAATCTCCTTTATATCTTTTCAAGGAATCAAGGGACACATAAGAAAGTTCTTGCTGAGTGACCATGAGACCTCAGTAGCTCTACTGGGTGTTAAAAAAAAAAAAGTTTAGGTATAGCAATTTTAAAGTTGAAACTTTGCAGAAAAGAGACCAAAATAAGATGGTGAAGTAGAGAGGAAAAACTTCACATAGGCTTTTAAAAAGTTAATTATACAGTCTTTTATTTCTAGCTTGGGAAAAAAAAAAAACCCAAACAAACCCTTAAATTACTAGGGAAATATTTACAGGATTAATCACATTTTAGCCTGGGAGACTGAAGCGGGGCTCCGTGTCCCTTTTTGGGACAGGCTGGGACAGGTTATGTGACCTGCCCAAAGGACCACAGCTCATTTTCTGGACAGAGTCAAGGAGAGGACCTGGTCCCCTCCCTGCCTGGTCCAGCCAGCAATGAACAGAATATCAGAGGAGTGCCAGAACCACTTTGCTAATGAATAATTATGTGTCATTTTAGTGTTTAAGAGAAACCTTCATTTTTCCGGGATATCTCTGTACAATCAGTCTAGAAAAATGTATAATTAGACAACTCTTAAAGAAAAAAGTAAGTTCATCAGGAGACCCACTACTTCTCCACTGGCACAGGTGGCCCATCTTGCTATGGGGATGTGGGGTCCCGGGCTCCGAAATGTCCTGACAGGGACATCAGCAGCTGTGTAAGTCCTCTTTGCACGGCCTGGTGGATGGCACCAGTGCTTTGGATCAAAGTGCTTTGGAGAACAGCTTCTCACTCCTTCTCTGGAAATACGATGGACACAGAGTCCCAGGCGTCATCCTTTGGTGAGCTGTCCTTGTCCAAAGCCTCTAAGATAGGCTGATCCGGGTCCTTTAAATACTTGAAGAGGTTGAAACAAACACGGTAATTAGTTTATTGGTTCAAAATACCAGACTTCTTACTTTAGTTGTAGTTGGTACCATCATATTTTATTCAGGTGTAACTTCCTATTCTGTCCACTGCTAAAGCCACTTCTAAAACTTAACTACCCTCCTCCACCTCTCATCTCACTGGTAACTTTAATGTGAGCCCAAGGCCCTACTGGGTTAACACTCGGAAGCAGGCTGACCAGACATACCGTTGTACATGGGACAGTACCGTTTTTTTCTGTCCGTCTAAAACAGTATGTCCGCTCAGCCTCCCCTGAAGGTGTAAAAGGGCATCCTCCTGAGGAGAAGCAAGCTCTGACTAGTAGATTCTTAACCCTAAAGTGTCCCTGAAATTCTAACTTTTCAGCGAAGAAGAAAACGGGACCTCTTGTTCACCCATGATGGGGGCAAAGAGAGAAAGCTCACGAGCACTTTTTCTCAGCCATTCCACCACCTCACACAACACACAGTGAGCAGAGACCCTGGGCGTGCTGGGATGGCCAGCGCAGCCCCGGGGGGTTGGTGGTGGGGCTGTGACAAAGTGGAGGTCCTCAACAGAAAGAGACACTTCACAGCTCCTAACTGTCCCCTCCCCTCCTGCCTCTGCTTCAGGCTTAGCCATCAACTCCCCAAGTTACCAGGAACCTGCTGCCTAGCTCTTCAAAGTGCTGAAAGGTAACTGAACTACAGTAACCTTAAAGCTGATTAAACGAGGAACAACAATGAATCATGTGCCCTTGTGAAACCTCAGAAATGTAACTGAAACAGGACTCATTATTTTCAGGTAACTTCAGTGGCCTTTGATATTTATTTTTCACACTTTCCCAGGAAAGAGAACTGAAAGAGTTTATGTTCTAGTTTCAAGCCTACTTAACAGGGCCCAGTGGGTAGTTCTACTGCGTGAGAGAGATTATTAATGCAGTAAAACAGCAAGACCCCTCTGTAGGGAGCGTGTGAGCCAGAAGCCAGGTCCTTAGAGAAAACAGGTTCAGCAAGGCTACCTGTGTGCTTGGAGTCCACAGTTCACGGGTCCTGCAAGGCAGCCCAGAACCGGGTGCACAAGGACAATACTCAGGATGTGGTTTCTGGCTCGGGGGGAAAGGAAAAATATGACATTGTGAGCAAAGCTGTTTGGTCTCTGGAAATGACCGGAGACACGACTCACGGCTCACCTGCTTAAAAGAGAGTAATAGTACAGAAGTAATACTTTAGGAATATACATCAAGATATTGATTAAATGCAGCCATCCGGGACTTTAAAGGGCTGGGAAAGGACAATGCGTATTTCCTAGTTGAGGTGTACTTTCCCGTCTCGCTTACGGATATACCCCTGTGATCTCAGTCGTTCTGCCCACCCTATAAAGTAAACTCGCTGCAGCCAGACAGGGTCTCTGTGTCTCCATCAGAGCGCAGAGAACCATCCAGTCCCAGCTTTTCTGTCTGTGTCTGTGTCTGTGTGTTTATTTCCTCATTCCCCATCACCTCCCCTCTGGTGCCCTTTACCCCGCCCAGGTCGTGGCACCCCTCGAGCGCTGTTATTTTGTGACAACATTGACTGGGGAAGTTTTGTTCTCTCTCTCTCTCTCTTTTTTTTTTTTTTTTTTTTTTTTTGGTGGTAAGAACATTTAACGTGAGTTCTACACTCTTTAACAAAATGTTAAGTACTCAATACGGCACTAACTATAGGCACGGTATTGTATAGCAGATCTCCAGGACTTATTCGTCTGGCATAACTGAAACTTTATACTCATTGAACAGCAACTGCCTGTCCGCCCCCCGCCCCTGGTACCCACCATTCTACTCTCTGTTTCTACAAGTGGGACTGTTTTAGCTGCCTCTTACAAGGTGAATCATGCAGTATCTGCAGGAAGGTCCTAGTAGGGAATTTAACCTGTAATTTGTATGATGCCTATATACTTCAAATATCTCATGACAGAAGAAGGAAAACAAGTACTACAGCTCTTTCTAGAAGCATCACTCTGTCTTTACATACTTGGACCTCATCTAACCTTCCCTCTAGATGTAACAGCATAAGATTCTGTTTACCATGAAACTGAATGTCAGTTTTATCCCAATTTTACTAAAGAATAATAAGTACATACCTCTTCTATTTGTAATGGGATGCTTGGTGGAGAGTGAAACCAGTATTTAATCAGGCCTCTGTATTTCAGGACCAAGAAGTAACAAGTCCCTGCCAGCACTGTGAGCAACAAAAAGGTTCCCATGGCAATCAGGATGATCTGCTGAAGCCTGGTGGAGGCTAAACAGATGACATGAAAGTAAACAAGAGGACCAGCTCATACATGATACAAACATCAGGTAACTTTTCATCTGCCAACCGCTCAAACAGTATGCATGCCCCAGTAAAATGGACAAACACCATCCCATGTGCTTAAATTAATAGATAGTGAGACAATCTTTTTTTTTTTTTTTTTTGCTTTTTGGTATGTGGGTAGCTCCCTGACTGGGAATCGAACCCAGGCCGCAGCGCTGACAGCGCCAATGCTGAAGCCTTAAGCCACTACACCACCAGGGAACTCCCAGTGAGACAATCTTAAGATAAAGCAGGTGTTAGCTGTGTGGCGGCATTTGCTCCTGGAGACCTCAGCACGAGCTCATGATGCCCGCAGTTAAGAGCTCTGTTCTCACCCGCTTCTCTCTGGGTCTCACCACTCCCACCGCCCCTCACCTGCTAAGTGCTCCCCAATTTCACTATAATAGCAGTATTCTTTTCCCAGCTCAGAAAGGACACGAGAAGGCACATCTTACCATCTAATGGCGTTTCCTGACAAGTTATGTCGCTCAGGTGCCCGGGTTTGGAGATGTTTGGTGATCTCCAAAGCAGTTCCGCCTTGACTTGTAAACAGTATACTCGTACAGGTTTTAAATCGTTCAGCACAATGGAGTTGCTTTGGAAGGGCCCTTTAACCTGCGTGAAAGTCACCAACAGCTGAACATGGGAACAACCCCAACGGGCACGGTCCAGCTGCCCCCCTCCTGTCAGCGTTTCCTCAGGTGGACAGTGAGCACAATGACCAAGGGACAAGGAGTTCCTGTTCTTAAAGAGTTGCTGCATACAGTGGACACACTTTACGTGTAGACTGGTGGGCAGCGTCAGGTCGCCGATGGCTCTTGGGCTGCTTCTGGCTCTGAGGCCTCAGAGGGCCCGCTGAGGACCTGCTGCAGCCACAGAGGGTCCCACACAATTTCTAGGATGAAATGTTTTTCCTTTAAAACAAACATTCTGTATTTCATGGTTCATCTAATCTAGATACTTCAAGTTAGTCAACAGAGAAAAAATTTACTCTAGGGGGAAAAAAATATGTGCCATTAATTCCCAACCTGCGTCTAGTTTTAACTAATGTGCTGGTGTCTTTTACAGTTTTGGTCATAATGACCTTAGCGATTTATGTGATTGGGAAACAGTTGGATCCCAGATTCGTAGAGGATTCTGTCTCCTCTCCACCTCCCTGAGGCTGCCTTCCCCCAGGCCTCGTCACCTGGACACCCGGGTCACTCCAGTCAATGGCTTCTCCCTCTCCTCCTAGACCATCTAGTCGTTGTTCCCAGGGAATGAGCAAAAGATATACCATATTATGGCAACATAGGACTTTTTAATAAAGGACGGCTTTCTTATTTGGAGATACACTGTAGCCATTTGTCATGGTAGTATAACATGCTCAGTGATACAGAGACGAAGCTGCTATAGCATTGATTGAAAGAGATTATCCATCATATATAGAACTTCTTATTTTTAAAAAGACTAAATAATTGTACAATGTATGAACAGTAGTATTACAGATGATTTTTAATATTTATTTTCTTCTGTTTACTGCTGATGGATTGCCAGGGTAGAGGGAAAACATGGCATTTTCGCTCATGATGACATAAAAAGCAATTTTAAGTACAGAATTTCTTCTGGGTTTATTTCAGCAGCCAGTTGACATTTCTAAAATCTGGAATCACAGATTGCAGAGAAGAGCTAGCATGCAGGCTTGAGGCTGTCCTCCTTAGAAAGGCCTGCCTGCAAGGCTGACTCACGGCCGGTGCCTGGGAACTTGGACTTCAGGTCTATCCCACCATTCTCTGATAAGGGTGGTTTATTGCACACACAATGCTTTTTATGCTGAACACATGCTTCCCTTCTGGGAGCCTGGAATTTTGGTACGTGTTAGGGAGAGGACTGCCTATGTGACCAGCCCCTCAATGAAAGCCTTGGGCACGGAGTCTGTAAGGAGCTTCCCTGGTAGATAACAGCTTGCTCTCGGAGGAGTTAAGTGTTTCATGTGGGAGGCTACTGGGAGGGGATTCTTGTAACCTTGGCCTGGTGACCTCTGGACTTTGCCTACATGCATCTTCCCTTTGCTGATTGTGTTTTGTGTTTTTCTGTGATAAGAGCCATGAGTACAACTATATGCCAAGTCCTTTGAGCAAATCTAGCAGGTGCTCCCCTGACACACAGATTCGCAGCTGAGTTGGAGACTATATTGGTGGCTTTCAGGGTCATTTTTTTAGCCCTAGAGTCTTTTACTCATGGAAGTTCAAAGTTTAGGAGCTCTGATTGAAAGGGGGAAAGGGGCTTGGGGTCCGCACAAATTCCAACTTAACAACTCAATAATTTCATTTTATGGAAGAGGAAACTGTAGCCTAGAATGGCTAAGTGACATGGCACCAGTTCCCAGGAGTCTAAGCGTGGTCCATGCACTTTTCATCAGGGCTCACTGCTAAGTGAGTCTGGTTTCAATGTCCTGGAGGCTGAGTCCTCCAGCATGGGGAAGTCCTGCCCAGCTCTTACAACACCAGTAGCGTGAAGCCATCGACCTCATCGCTGCAGACTGCAGGGCTGGATTCCTTGTAGAAACAGACCCACCAGAACCTTCTCTAGGAGCCGGAGTATGTCAGAGTCACTATGAGCAATGTGCCAGCAAAGTCTGGACTCCAGGTAACAGGAACAGTGTGACGTCAGACAGAGGGGCCCCTCAGGTGGATCTGGCGGAAGGGAACTCTCCGCACAGTGAGGGAAAAAGAGGGGGAGTAAAACCAGCTCAGGTCTCAGACTCCAAGGTGACCCTGGGATAGCCTGTTCTCCCTGCCCATCTGCAAGCTTACTTCCTTTTGCTGTATCAGAAACGCCAAAGAAAAGAGAGTCAAAACAAGTGGATAAACAAAAATGCTCTTGCCTGTTCGATTCCTGCCCTTTCCCAGTAATGGACGTAATACAAAAAGGTGACCATGGAGGCATCGACGTCAAAGGGAGGGGAGAACCTGATGATGAGGGAGCCGTCTCCTGGGGTCACCCAAATGTTTTCTGGAGGCCCGACAGTAACTGAAATAGAATTACAAACAAAAAGAAAAAATACATAAATATACACACATACATATATGTTGCACATATATATATATAATATATACACACACTATACATACAGTACATACGAGGTCTGATAATTAAGTTTGCAAATTCATCCTAGAAAAAGTGCTACATTGCTGAATATCACTACAGTCACCTTCGAAGTACGCCCCTTGGGAAGCTGTGCACCCATGCCAGCGCCTAGTCCATCCTTCAAAGCAATTCTGAACTCTTTTCCTGGAATGGCCATCAGAGCTGTCATCGTATTACCCTTGATGTCCCGAATGTCATCAAAATATCTTCCTTTCAATATTTCCTTTATCTTCGGATAAAGAAAAAGTCATTAGGGGCTTATCAGGTGAGTAGGGAGGGTGTCCCATACAGTTACCTGTGCACTGGCTAAAAACTCCCTTACAGACAGGGCCGTGTGAGCTGGTGCACTGTCGTCATGCAAGAGCCAGGAGTTGTTGGCGTAAAGCTCGGTGGTTTTTGTCGAACTTTTTCATGCACTTACAAAAGGTAAACTTGGTTGACTGTCTAGTTAGTACAAATTCATAATGAACAATCCCTCTAATATCAAAAAACGTTAGCAACATCATTTTGACTCTTGATTTGGACTGACGGAACTTCTTGGTTGTGGAGAATTGGCTGACTTCCATTGTGCACGTAGACGCTTTGTTTCAGGGTCATGCAGGTGCACCCATGTTTCATCATCAGTGATAAATGGCCCAAAACATCGTCTTGCCTCTCCAAAAGGTCTTGACAAACTTGGACTTTCCTTTTGTTCATCAGGGAGCTCCTTTAGGACCATTTTTGTACACACCTTTCTTATGCCAAGATTTTCTGTTAAGATTGTCCTGTTTCTCTATCAATCTTTACTTGGTCTGCGATACTTCTCACAGTCAGCTAACAATTATGATGCACAATTCGAAGCATTTTTGCAATGTTTTCATCAGTTCTGCTCATTACTGGCTGCCCTGACCTCTCGCCATCAGTGACGCTTTCTGTCCCCTCAGAAAACCATTTAATCCATTTGTACACTGCCGTTTTCTTCATAGCATTATCCCCACAAACTTGGACTAGCATGTCCCTGATGTCACTTCCACTCTTGCCAAGTTTAACAAGAAATTTAATTATTTGTTCATTGCTTTAATTCAAGCTCTGACATTCCCTTGACAGCACACAAAAACATGCAACAATAATGAATGCCACTCAGCAAGACACATGTCAACAGGAACACAGCTGTGAGACACAGACACACCAAAGTTATGACACCTCACCGAATCATTTGTACAGCGCTGCCAACGTAAGCGTGTGGTGGCAAGTTCGCGAACTTAATTGTCAGGCCTTGTATATACACTATACAGGGGGGTGCCAAAAATGCACATACGTTTTAAGAAAGGGAAAAAACCTGTATTAAAATTGTAACACTCAATATATACTGATAACAAAAGATGAATACAAGTCACGTTTGACTTTGGCCATTACAAGAGGTGCTCAAAGTGGTCACCATCAGCGCCCAGACACTTCTGATTACAGCAAACTACTGCTTGAGCAATGTTGACCCAAGTGTCCACTTGTATTGCTGCACCTGCCAACCTGCCGTTTCAATTTCTTCTCGAAGTATCTCCAGTGTAGCCAGTTTTCTGTGGTATTCCATATCCTTTAAGGTTCCCCATAGGTACAAGTCAAGGGGTGTTAAGTCAGGAGAATGTGGGGGAAACTCAATGTTCCCAGATTTCAAACACCACTTCAACATGGTCTTGCGCTCCTCCAATGACAACTGTGCTTCTGCCATTTTCTTTGACTGTCCTGCCTGTCGCATGGTGACACCAGCATGCATTTGCTTAATGCTATGTTTTGAGCAAACGTCATACTACTCATTGCTACTATAATTCAATTCAACTTCGAAAAGTGATACACAGATAACATCACTTAAAATGTGTGTACATTTTTTTGGCACCACCGGTTGATTGTATATATGGCATGTACATACACACATACAAACATACGTATATATTTAAATGTGCACTGAGGTTGCATTCAGGCACACAGGACGACCAGAGGCTGCTCCGGGCACAAGATTTACTTGGAAGGCTACAGGCCAGCAAGGCCCAGAGCCTGTCTCTCTGTCCATCCCCACTCGCCCCGCCAAGAGACACTCAAGTACAAGGACCTGAGACCCATGTCAAGCAGTTGCAGGGGCCTCCTTGGTTTAAAAGCCACAAGAGCCAATACCTCTATAGTAACTCCACAAGGACAGTGTCGAGAGTCCCCGTAAGGATATGCCTGTTATAAGAATCACTGCGCTCAGCAAAGCCCGAGGGTACGGCTTCCTAAGCATTTCAGAGTGTCTCAGTTGAAATGCCGTTTACCAATTCAGGGTCATTTTGACCGTAAGCAGTGCTGCCTAGTATCAGGGCTCACATGCCATCTTTATCTGGTTTCCAGAGAAACGAGCTAGAAGGTTAACCAAGGGTCAAATTTTCATGCAGAGGGGAAAAGACTTTGTTAGCTCTTACCTATATATATTTTGCTATATAATTTCTATACAAATGAACAAAAGTAGTATTTATAAACATATATATGTCTCCTAGCTTATTATAATATTCTTATTATAAATATAATAACTGAGCAATATTGCCATTGTTAAGTCTATTTGTTCAGGCTTTTCACATAATTCACAGGACAGCCAAGGACTGTGACTCCTGATGTGCTATAAATGAAATGTTACAGCACTTATCTAGTAAGCATTTAAAATGTGTAATTAGGGGAGTTCCCTGATGGTGTAGTGGCTTAAGGCTTCAGCACTGGCGCTGTCAGCGCTGCGGCCAGGGTTCGATTCCCAGCCAGGGAGCTACCCACATACCAAAAAGCAAAAAAAAAAAAAAAAAAAAATGTGTAATTAGCCAGAAGAACTCAGATCAAAGTCCAGGTTGGGTCCTACAAGCTCTAAGAGGCCTGTTTATGTATATTTTGTACACACGCAGACAATCATATCCCTGTGAACAATTACATGTTTGGTAGAGTTGGGCTGATTTCTCTACTGTTCCATGCTCTCTCCTGGGCAATGGTGAGGCATGTCCTCTGGCCATCCTTTCTATGCAAAAGTAACTGGTCCGTACAGGGTTTGCAACTGTGACCTCTGACCTCATTTGTTCTGGTGAAAAAACTAATCCAGACAGAGACAGGGCAGGGTCTGGCCCAATGCAAGCCACGGCGAGGCTAGCGGATTGGCTGTGAGTGACAAAAAGCTCTCTCACTAAACCCGCTCACAGGTGCTGGCACACACACTCTCAAGCTTCTGTTTTTAACAGCTAAATGTCTGGAGCACAGGAAAGCCTGCTGACCTGCAGGGCCCAGCTGCCTGCTGCAGGCCTCTCACCTCCGCAGGACATACTTTTCTGTGACTTACAGGTGAGAATGGCGTGGGAGGCACTGAAGCCAGCCATGACTAATCACTTAATCTCCACGAGGAAAGACTCACCCTGAAGAGATGCCAACCTGATAAGCCTGAAGGAGGGAAACACCCTGCTTTCTTTCAGGAAGGCTAATGGGACTATGGAATCGCTCTTGATAGCAGCTTCCACATACCAACGATTATATAAACCAGGCTATGTGGACTTTACCTGTGTGTCCACGTAGAGCAACCGTAGAAGGTGATCCCCATTTCCCAGAGGGGGAAACCGAAGCCCAGAGGTGACAGTACTTGCCCAGACTAATGGCCTGTAAGTGGCGGAGTTGGGTCTGTGTGATGCCAGAGCCTGCCCCCTTTAGCCATCTCATCCGTCCACCCTCCAGCACCGGGGTAAACCATCTTCATCCCAATGCCACCACCATTCGTGGAGGCAGCGATGGGAGTGGAGACCACCATCACCTCAAACTCTGCACATGAGGGGGCAGAGGATGATAACCCCACCAGTGACTACCCAAGAACATCACTGCCCGGCTCAGGCTGTGGGACAGAGAGCAGCTGATCCGGACCAGTGACTTTCACGACAGGTCCTGCTTCTGCTCCCGCCCCTTTTCTCCTGGGCAGCGGCTGCTAACCACTATTACCTTTTAACTTTTTAAAACTAATTCTCACTTAGGTGACACTTTCTAGCTCCAATGTGTGATGGGTCTCTACTCAAGGACAGTAGATGACCAGCCGGCAGGCACTGCGCGTCTGCTCTGTCCCTCTGTGTACCACCTTGCACACGCCACTGACTCCGTCCTCTCAGCTTCCTATTACAGAACACGTCAAACATGAGAAAGCAGAGAGAAGATTGTAACAAAAGCCCTCGTCACCCAACTTCAAATCAACTATCAAGTCATGGCCAGTTTTGTTTCTCCTGTGCCCATTCACCTCATCCTGTCCCTCCCACTCTGGATTATTCTGATCAAATCTCAGACATCACATCATTTCATGTATAAATAATTCAGGACATATTTCTAAAAGATGGGACCTTCCCCTTTTATAAAACATAAACAAAAAATACATAACACCTACAATAAATGAACAATAATGACTTAATGTATCATCAAAAATCTGGACAGTGATCACATTTCCTCAATTGCCTTATACTTTAGTTTGTTTGAATTGGGATCCTAGGAAGTTCCGTACTTTGAGTTTGCATAAACCATGGACACCCAACACACATGGGGCATAAATGACCATATGAAAAATGAATCGCTGAAGGAACAAAGGTACAAACTAGTATCTGACGACTCTCATAGCCCCTTTCAATATCTGGGAGCACATTTTTCTTTCCATTATTCAACAGATATTTACTGAATATAAACTATGTGCCAGGAGCCACTCATGGCTGAATTAAAGTCTTTCTTGAACATAAAAGGGGTTGTGCCAGAACAAGTGAGGGTGATCAGTGCAGCCAATGTGCTAGTACTAATTCTACCTAGTACGGAGGCCAACAAACGTTTTCAATAAAGCACCAGAGTAAATTTAGGCTGTGCAGGACAGACAGTCCCTGTTGCAACTACTCTACTGTGATAGCATGGAAACAGCTAGAAACATACGTTAAAAGATGGTATGACCACGTTCCAATAAAACTTTGCTTACAGAAGCAGCTTGGTGGGCAGATTTGGCCTGCAGACTATCGTTTGCCAACCCCCGGTCTAAGCAAATCATACTCCCCTCGCACCAGCCTCCACGGCCAGTACTTGGGAGCGACCATCATACCCACCTCTTCGCTGGTTCTTTAGGCGGCGAGGGGCAGGACTGAGGTGCATGGGGTCAATACTGCTCATTGAAAAAGAAAAGGAAGGAAACCTGGCAATGACAGAGGAAGTGTGATACCCAAGTTCTCTTACCGTTCCGATAGTGCTGGAACCAGGGCGCCATCGCCCAGGCAGAGACGCGCCCTTCCAGCTCGGCTCGGACACGCAAAGAGACATTGAAATGCAGTGGGAAACCCTTCGAGAGGCTAGTTGGGGTGAAGTTGCATTCCGTCCAGGTGATCTTCGTACAATTCACCTCTGCATCTGCGGTGTCTAACCACTCATTACTATTGGGGCTGGAAGAAAAAAAAAAGGATTTAACTTCACAGAATTCTTTTCTTTTTTTTTGCTTTTTGGTATGTGGGTAGCTCCCTGACCGGGAATCGAACCCAGGCCGCAGCGCTGACAGTGCCAGCGCCGAAGCCTTAAGCCACTACACCACCAGGGAACTCCCTTACAGAATTCTTTTCTATCTTATATAACCGTTTCCCCAGAGCTTTAATCAGATACAAGTCACCCATTTAAAGTGTGTGATTCAATGATTTTCAGGAATTCAACAGGGTTGCACAACCATCACAATTTTAGAACACTGTCACTATCCCAAAAAGAAACCCCACAACTATTAGTCACTCCCAATTCCCCCAACCCCCTAAGCCCTAGGCATCCATAATCTACTTCCTGTCTCTATGGATTGGCCTGCTCTGGACATTTCACATAAATGGGTCTTTGGTGAATAACTCCTTTCATTTAGCTCGTTACACTTAGCGTGTTTTCAAGCACGACACGTGCTGTAGCGTGTATCGGTACTTCATCCCTTGTACGGGTGAACAGTATCCCATTGTAGGAATACACCATGTTTTGTTTCTCCATTCATCTATTGATGGACATGTGGGTTGTTTCCGCTTTGGGGCTATTGTGAATAATGCTAAGAATATTCACATAGACAAGTTTTTGTGTAGACATATGTTTTCAATTCTCTGGGGCATATACCTCGGAGTGGAATTTCTATGTCATATGGTAACTCTGTTTTATAACTATTTTCCAAGGTGGCTGTACCATTTTACATTGTTGCCCCGATGTATGAGTATTCCAATTTCTCCCCATCCTCACCAACATGTGTATTATGCCTTTATTATAGTCATACTGGTGGGTGTGCTGTGGTATTTCACTGTGGTTTTGATCTGCATTTCCCTGATGAATAATAATGTTGAGCATATTTTCATGTACCTGTTAGCTATGTGCATCTCTTTTTTGGAGAACTGTCTACTCAAATCCTTTGTCAACATTTTAATTGAGTTATTTGTCTTTTAGTTGTTGAATTGAAAGAATTCTTTCTATATTCTAGATATGCCACTTATCAGATATATGGTTTGCAAGTATTTTTCTCGCATTCTGTCCTACAACTGATTTTTTGAAAGTCTTTTTTATTAACTCAGTGAAATAAGTTAGATGGAAAAGGACAAAACCATATGATTTTACTCATATGTGGAATATAAAACAAAGAGTAATTAATGAACTAACAAAGCAAATAAAAACAAAGGCACACATACAGACAACAGAATGGTCATGACAACTGATTTTACTGCTTCAAAATTCAGCCTCTGTGAGCCTGTGTCTTAAAAATGACACTGCGTCCACACAAACCACATTTGTGCTTCCTGCTCGTGTGGAGTTGGGTTTCACCCCAAAGTTGCCCATTTAAAGAGAGTTTTGCCTCACTCTGATGAAATCCTCGAATATTTGTAAGGGACAATGTATTCCTCAGAGTCCTAATGCCACATCCGCACGTGGCATTCCAGTTTCTAGCTCTGACCTCTGTCCTTGTCTTAGGTGACAGACTTGGAAAAAGACAGGGTGGTGGCTGCTAGCTGCCTCAGTGTGGGACAGTGGGCAGTGTCCCCTCTAGGGAGAAGCTATGCCGTGGACAGCAACACTTGGGATCACTGTCACCAGCTTTCACACACTACATGTGCTACGTGTACCTTTGACCCTGACTGTTGACTTATCTTCTGTTAAAGCGATGACAAGATGGAAGCATTTCAAGATCCATGGGCAGGGTTTCCATAGAAGACACCCCCATATTCACATACCTCCAGGGCCTAGGGTCACAGACCCTAATGGGGAGAGGAATCCCAAACCACAGACACCCCTCTCAAATTGTGGGGTGTGATTCAGAAGGTGCATGTGATTTTTTTTTTTTCATGGTATATGGACACTTAAAGATATGCTAACCTCCTCCCCACTTATCCCAGCTGTTGAACTTGGGCAAGAGGCTCCCTACATTTCAAAGGCTCATTCCTTAATCCACCATGGAATCACCCACCATGTGCCACCTCCTCACTTCTCCTCTTCCAAACTTGCCCCTTTCTCAGAAACACTTTTTAACAATGTTTTTAAAGAAAAGCCATTTAAAGGGGAACAAGCCATCTAAATTGAAAGGACAGCTGACACATGAAGGCCAGCAGTTTTGGGGGAGGGAAGAGTAGAAAAGAAGCTGAATTCTGATAAGCTGCCACCCCATCTGTTTGCAGAGGATAAAAATACGGTGATGTTGGCTCCATTTAAATGCATAATGAACACAGCCTCAAAAGCATGACACTGTCCACCACCAGCCCCCTGGCTTCCGCCCAGGGTTCTGTCCAATCAGCCCGTCCGTACCTCGCCCAGCAACTGGTCCTGGCTGCTCCTTGCCACACACCCATTCTGGATTGCCTCTGTCCCTGAATTTGCCTTATTTTTGAAAGCAATCCTCATCATGAGAAAGAGCACAGCCTAGTGGTTTAATGGACTCTGGAGCCAGATTACCAGGGTTCAAATTCCAGTTTCTTCACCTCTCTCTTCGATAATCCCATCTACAAAATGGAGATAAACTATAGTATCTGCCTGTCAGAGCTGCCATGAAGGGAGAACCAGTGGCCATCAGGAAAGTGCCCGGGCCATGGGCCTGGTACCTAGTAAGCATCTGGGCAACTGGAGATTTTACTGTTCAGCCTCTGTTAGATCACTTCCAAAAATGCTAAGTTCATCCCCTTTGACCCAGAAATCCTATTCAAGGCATGTAGGAAAACAATGAGATGACTTATATACAAGGACATTACTTACAACGGTCACAGCTGTCAACTATCTACACCTGTGGGTGGGGGACGATGTGCTACATCATATAATAAAACACAATAAAAAGGTTTATACAGAAATAATCATATAAAAAATGCTCACACACTTAACTATGTTAAAAAGAAAACAAACAAGCAAACACAAAGGATGCAGGACCCAAAAGTGTAACCCCAGTTTTGTTTCCTTTTTACATACACACCAGTGCATTTTCAAAAAGTGTATGCATTTAGAAAAAAGTGTAAATACAAGGACACCAAGAATAGGGATTGTTCTTAGACTGTAAGACAATAAGTTGTTTAAAGGACACTACTACCTATCTATAGTTTCAAGAAAAAAACAATAATTGATTGGGGTTTTTTTAGTGAAATCTCTAGGTTTTGTAATGTTGCCACTAATTGGAAAAAAATATTTCTAATATTTCCAGGCTCTCTGTCCACCCACAGATAATACTTCCCCCTTCAAGGTTAAGGGATGCTAGTCAATAAATCAGCTGGGACTTCCTCTTACTGAAATCTTCCTGTTTAGCTCCAGGATATTATGTTTACTAAATGCTGAGCAGGGCCAGCTTTGGGCATGTGACCTGGGCAGTGGCACAAAGCCCTGCTCTTGGAGGGCACTTGGTTTGATGCTCTGCTGTCATCACCTTGAAATTCTTAATGATTTTTGGACCAGGGGCCCCCAGTTTCATTGTCCACTGGGCCATGTGACCCAGTGGATTGGTCCATTTATTAGAGATGATTGTGTGTGTAATTTATAATTATTTGAGGAATGGATAAATATCGTTCAGAGACAACCCTCAAACCCCAGTTTAGTATCTATTTTTATTAAGTAACGTTACAATGGGCATTTAAGGATGAAAAAAAATAATCTGGAGACCACTCCTCTGACAAATGAACTGCCTATCATTTTTCTACCTGTTCTTGACCAAAGACACTCCAAAATGTCCATAGCTGCAGCCACTACCAGATAACACACAATTATGTTTTTTAGTGGCTATACAAATTAAAATGACACAATTTGCCACTTTTCTGTTGATGGACACAAACATGTTACTTAGGATAAAAGTAACACGGACCTTCCCACAACTGAATGTATAGAATTACTCTCTAACAGGGCTGTGCTAATTGACCCTGATCCGGCATTGCATCCACCAGCCACGTTCTCACGAGCGCGTAGCGTTACCATTGCTTTTGATTTTGTTTCGTAATATAAAGAGTCTTAGCCAATAATTTCAACTTAGTCTTCAATTAACACATTGAACAAAGTAAACAAGTAACGCTGGAGGACTTGGGCTTTGCCCTTCTACTTCTTTTAAAAGCTTAAGGAGGAGGTAAGAGGTAGAAAGTGAGGCCAGAATCATCCACAAAGTGGAGAAAACCTGTTTAGAAGCTGATAGTCGTCTAGTGGTTCTCAACCTTCCTAATGCCGCAAACCCTTTAATACAGTTCCAAGGGGTCGCGACCCACAGGCTGAGAACCGCGGCAACGAGGAAGTTCCTTATTGGGCCGAATGTGCCTATACGGTTAAATAAGCCAGACTTTAAAAGCTGAAGAGGAACAAGTCTAAATTAGGTGCCTCCTGCCCTTTCAAGACCGGAAGCCGTTTTAGACGAGCTCCTCCTGAAACCAGTGCGACAGTGAACTTCCACCAAACTGCGAAGCCCTGTGGTTAGACAGCAGAGTTCGCTGACGTGTTTGGGTGAGGAGGACGTTGTGAAATCCCTGTCCGCGGAGAGGTTTAAGATGTGAGAGAAACATCTGCTTCCCATGGATTTGTTTACAATCCTGCCAAGGGGCGGCGAAGCAGCCCGCAGCTCCCAGGAAGCACACCAACAGATACATGCGGCTTACTATTTGAACTGCACGTGGTAGACCACTGGCCCCGTGTCATTGTGCAGGGACACCGGCTCCCAACTCAGAAGCTGCTTGGCATTGTACAGGTGAATCTTCGGGTTCTGAGGAGCAGGCAGCTGGGAAAGAGGGTCTGGAAAGGGACAGAGAATAAGAGAAGGCAGGGTCAAAAGGAGAGAAATCCATTACAAACGTATTTAAATGCCAAACCATTTATACAGCTCAGCTTTTGTTCAAGTGCAGAAAAGGCACGCTCCCCCAGCAGGTCCCTCACCCCAACCTTGCCTAAAGATGGCATCGTCAACACAGTGGAAAAAACAGGGGCTTGGGGTGCCTTCCACCTGTAGGGTCCAGTTCTCACAGGTCCCGGGCACTGGAGTCTGGCCAGACTAGAAAGCCCATCCCACTTCCAGTGCGTACGTGTGACGGGGCAGGTCACTTAACAGCCAGGCCCCGGTTTCTTCTCATGAATAAGGATAAATAATGGTGCATTCCACAGGCTACGGTGAAGATTAAATTGGGGCCATGGGACGTGCATTAGCCCCAGACACAGTACCAAGGGAGTGCATGGTAAACCTCCACAAACACGCACACTCACACGCCAAACCAGATGGGCAAAGCCCACAGACACACGAGACGGTGAGATCTGTCCTCTGGGTTTACAGTTAAAAGGCAGATTCTCAGGCCCCACTCTAGACCAGGATCTGCATTTTCAAGAAGCTTCCCAGCTGATGCTCAGGCGCATGAGAGTTTGAGAACGACACACAAGATCACACACTCTGCAGGCAGGTACTTCACAGGACTGGGCTAGAGACTGCAGGGTCCACAGCCTCCTCTCTAGTAAGAATACATGATAACGGTTAAGGGTTTCTCTGAGATCGAAAGATTAATGAGAAATGCCCAGAAGGTGGGAAGAAAAGTTGGAAAAACCATGCCGTTCCAGAATTCAAAGCAGGAAATTCAAACCACACATTGTCACTAAAGGTACCCCATCTTGAAGGACAGTGACCAGCTGAGACCACTGCCCGGCCGGCCAGCTCTTCTGACAGATGCATTACCAAGAGTCGTGGGCCCTCGTTTACTTACAGAGTGCCCATCGTCTCCACAGCTACCCGCGTGGGCTGCCCTTTCGTTCCAGATCCGGACTGAACAGACTAACCAACACTTCTTCCAGTTCACACCGGGCCTCATGAAAGCCGGGGCCAAAGGCAGGCGCAGTGTGGTGGGAGGTGCTCTTCCGGCAGGCCCGCCCCACTCCACGGCTGCTATGGCTCAGAGGACCCCAAACTGAGCGGGGCACGTGGTTAGAGCTGGGCACCAAGGATCTCAGAGACCGCCTTGTATTAGTTTCCTATTGATGCTGAAATAAATGACCACAAATTTAGTGTTTTAAAACAACGCTGATTTATGCTCTTGGAGTTCTGGAGATCGGAAGATTGAAAGGTCTCACCGGGCTGAAGTCGAGGTGTTGTGGGGGCTGTGTTCCTTCCGGAAGCTCGAGGGGAGAAATGGTTCCTTGCCTTGTCCAGCTTCCGGAAGCTGCTGTGGGTCTTGGTGGTGGCCGCGCCCGCCGGCAGCGCTGGGCTGAGTGCTTCTTGTGCTGCCAGCTCTCTGGCTCCGACGCCTGACTCCCTCTTCCATCTTTCAGCGACTCTGGTGGTTGTATTGGGATCCAGGGTCACGTCCCCATCTCAGGATGTGCATTTAATCACATCTGCAGAGTCCCGTGTGCCACGTCTGGTGACACAGTCACAGGTTCTGGGCCTTAGAATGCGGACATCTCTGGGGACTCCGCCTGCCACAGCGCCCCTCCACCATCTCTCCATCTCTGGGGAGGGGCCAGCAGGAATCTGCTGTCCCTCCATCCTTCTCCTGGCACCCCCACCTCCCCAGTCCAGACCTTGAGCTGAGAAGGGACCGAGGGACCCAGGGATGAAGGCAGGGCGGCTAGCCCAGCCAGCGTGGGGACCAGAAGCGTCTGTCACGCATGAGCCTTCCACGTGCATTCTTCCTGAGGTGTGGGAGGGAAGACCCACCGCTTGGCTCGTGTAGTGGAGTTTCCTGGAATCGCCCGTCTCGCCACATTCAGAGAAGAAACAAGTCCCGGAGCCGCAGGTTTCCAGTGAAGGTACCAAAGACCCCTTAACGCGCGGCCCCGCTCCGGAGGCCCGGCCTTGAGCGGCCTCACTGCCTTCACCCCGCCCATGCGGTCTCCGTGTTTCCGGGAGACGCTGGACACACGTGCACCTAGTAGCTCCCTTCCTCTGGAACCTTCTTTCCTGCTATGCCATGGCTCTCTACCTTGCTCCCTTTAGGTCTCTCTGCTCAGGGGCCACCATGTCAGAGCCGTTTCCTGCACACCGTGCCCAGGGCCCAGGGCCCCCTATCCCTGCTTTTCCACCACCTTCGTTCACACCACAGTGGTTAGGAGCCTGGATTCCAGAACCAGACTGCCTGGGTTCAAAGCCACACACTCCCTGGGGGAGCCCGGGCAATTTGTTTAACCTCTTTGTGCCTTGGTTGTCTCATCTGTAAAATGGGGATGACGACAGTACGGACTTCAAAGGTTGCGGCAGGGAATGAATGACTAATGTTATGTGCAGCGCTGAGAACACAGTGAGCACCAACCCCATCAGCAGCTTATTGACTGTCTCCCCCAGACATGGAAATGGTGAGCTCCAGGGAGGCTGGTGGTGTTGGATTTGGGGGCTGTTTTATCCCCAGTGTCTGGGAGGAGCAGACACGAAATCTCCTTTAAAGATTATGTAGCCAATTACTCGTGCACTAGGCTCACGTTCATCCATTCGAAACACAGAGGTCGGGGCAGGGAGTTGGTGGATAACTCTGGACCATGGACTCATCTGGATGGTTCTAGAGTCAATATGTTTAGGGCCATAGCGCCTGCTGTCAATGGTGTTGACAAAGGCTCAGTGGGAAGAGAATAGGATTTATGGACAAAAGGCTTCAGCTGGAATCCTTATCCTGCCACCTCCAGCTACAACCCCACCGGAGCCTCCGTGTCTTCAAGAATAGGGAAATGATACCATTTCTCCCAGAGCTAATAGTAAAGGGCAAGTGCAAGACCCACGAGTGAAAGGCAAATGAGGCACTGTTGCCTCAGGGTAATGTTTTTTTTGTTTTGTTTTTTGCTTTTTGGTATGTGGGTAGCTCCCTGGTTGGGAATCGAACCCAGGCCGCAGCGCTGACAGCGCCAGCGCCGAAGCCCCAAGCCGCTACACCACCAGGGAACTCCCAGGGTAATGTTTAAGACATGACGATTTCAGGGTGTCCTGATGAACGGCTGCTACTGCGGGTGGCGAGCGGCCACCCGTTACCCCAGACCCTGCCTTTAGTGACCACGGACAGGGCGCCCAGCCCTGCCCTCAGCGCTGTATTCAATGGTCTGACCCTGCTGAAGGCAGAATACTGGTCCCCCCAAAGATGTCTGTGTCCTGTAAATATATTCGGTTCCGGGGCAAAGGGGAATTAAGGTTGCAATGAAATTTAGGTTCCTCATCACAAGATCTAAAACTAGGGAGGTTATCCTGGAATATCCAGGAGATGAGCCTGCAGGGTGTTTCTCTAGGAGCTGGAAAAGGCAAGGAGCTGATTCTTCCCCCAGCACCCAGAAAGGAGTGCGTCCCTACCAACACCTTGATTTTAGTCCTGTAAAACCTGCATCAGACCGCTGACCTCCAGAACTGTAAGGTAATAAATTCGTGTTGTTTTAAGGTATGAAGCCGGTGGCCACTTATTACAGCAACAGGAAATGAAAAAGTCCCCGCAGGAGACACCAGTGCTTTAATGACACCCCAGCTCCACGGTCTTGGGGGCAAGGATTCATAAACTGTTAATGGTGAGAAGAGATAACCTAGGTGTCAAGTGTGTCCTCTGCACATCACAGCTCCTGTCCCAGCCCCGCCACCTGATTGACCCCGATTCAGGTGTGCTACCTATTTAGGCATAGGCTATCCTGGGTCTTAACATCACAGCTTGATTAACACACATCACATACAGATAAGAAAGTACAATTATTAATCATTTAATCTTGACCATCGAAGACCCTTCAGGATCTTTCCATAGGTGGGTCATTATGATGAATATCAATCATGATGAATATTAATGAGCCCACCTCCCGCACCCTACAGGTGAAAAAAAAACCAAAAAACAAAAACCCTGAACCCTCAGCCATAACCAGGAAGTTGTTCTCTTCAGTAAATACTTGTCTTTTCCAAAAAAGAATGGTTTTGTTTATTTGGGAGGAAGATGGGGCTATTGCATACTTCAAAAGAATGGTTGAGAAATTAAGAAAGACAATGTATATAAAGCACTTAGCTCCTTGGCTGATCTACAAGATTACCCGTTGGTAACATTCCAGCTACTTAGTAGTTTCAGCTGTTGGGGTAGGACGAACAGGAGTTGGAGTGCACTCATTTGCAATGGCTGTTGGGGATTTATTGTCTTTCTCAGTGGCTTCTAAGCACATTAGAAGCTTTGGGTGCTCAAGTTAGCAAATGGTGGAAATGAAATTCTGTGGCACAAGTATAGATCCAATCCACTGTAAAATAAAGCAGCCGCTATAACAATTACAAATAGAAGCCTTGATACTTCACCACTTAGGTGATTAAATTACTAAAGTGTTGGCTGACTCACTGCACGTTAGTGCTGTTGAGTAGTTTTCTATCAACCAAATGGCTATCACTTAAACCATGGCTACAAATTGGGTCAGAACCAATATTTTCCATATGTTATCCCTGTAACAACTCCTAAGGGGTAGACATTACAAGTCTCCCTTTTTAAAAATTTGTTTCCAATACTTACGTTTCCTCCAACCATAAAAACAATTTCATGATTACTGAAGGAAACTTGTAAATTATAGAAAAGTGTGGACATTTTTTCTATTACCCATTTACTAAATACTCATTGTAATTATTTTCGGTTTGTGTTTTGACTAACAAAAGAGTTTCGTTTGAAAATATCCCGGTTTTTAAATTATTACAAAAAATTTCAAATAGTCACAAACATAAAGATCACTATAACATGGTGCTTCGTTTCAAAGATCTGGGGTGAAGAACCGGTTTATTTCCAATCATCACACAAACCCAAAGTTTTATAGAATTAATAAAAGGCCATTACTAGAGAGACAGCCATGCCCTTGGCTGCTGCAGCAACGACAAAGTGCAGTTTCTGAGTACTTCTCTCAACCTCTGCGCTCACCCAGACGAATCGCAGTTCACAGTCCAGCACGCGTCAGGAGTGGCACTAGTACAAAGTACCCCCAACATGCCCATCCCCAGAACTCAGAGGTGAAGGAGGCCCAGGGAAGGTGTGGACTAGGTTGCTCAACGCTTGAAGCCGGGCAGGGTGGAGTCAGGATCCACATCCACCCGGCCAACACCCAGGGAAACCATTTAACTAGAAGCTCACATCCACAGACAAGGCTTCTCTTATCAAGGAGCTTTGGAATTTAAGAGCCTTTGCAAGGGATGCTGGAAGAAGAAACAAACCTGAAAAACACCTTGAGATTTCAAGGGGGATGAATTCTTTAAACTTAAGTACTCCCCAACCTATGGTATGAGTGTCTCCAAGGGAAAGAAACCAGCAGCTGGGGGACTTGCACTGAGTGCTGCCCCCATCTTAGCTGATCCTGGGGAACATCTGGATTTCACACCCACTGTCAGACACAGCCCGGACACAGTAGGACTGAGTCACGGTCACGTCGGCAAGGCGAGTCCCTGGCCCCGGCTGACCGCCGTGGCACGAAGCGACTGGGAAGCCAGGCCTGGGTCCAGCTCCTAGCCCGGGCCACTGGCCAGGACACGCCAGGCAGGGGCTAGGTTCAGGCGGGCCAGGATAAAGAATGAGTGGCCAGCAGAGGCGGCCCTTTCCCGAGCCCTGGATTCGGTTCTTCCTTTGCACATTTTGAGAAGTTCGGAGATGCAGCTCACGGTTTCGAGGGTGCGGCGGCGCGGGGTGGGGGGCGAGGGACGGGGGCAGCTGTGTGGCCAGATTCACGCAGGGCAGAGTGAGTGTCTGCCTTCCTTAGAGGGGAGTCCCAGGGGCCGGGAGCGGCGACGGCCATCCCGAGGGGTCCGCCAGCTCTTCGCCACAGACTGCCCGGAATTCCCTGCCATCCACCGCTCCGGGCTCCCTGCGGACCCCCCTCTACGGGGCTCCCCTGCATACTCTTAACCAATCGGAGCTCCCCATGGATCGTCCCCCGAGTCCCGGCTCCTCGGGGACCCCGCCCCACCGACCCGGCTCCCCGAGAACCCCACGCACCCGCGGCGGCCCCGCCCGCTGCAGCGACGCCTCCGTCCGGCCTCCGGGGGTCCCTAGGCCCAGCTTACCTGCTGGGGGCGCCGCGGCGCCGCGGCCTCCGAGCTGCAGAAGCAGCGGCAGCCACAGCAGCGGCGGCGGCCGCATGGCCGGGGGCTCTCAGCGCCGCAGGCGCGGCGGCTCCGGTCGCGGCCCGGCCCCGCGCGGGGTCCGCGGAGCCGCTCACGTCGCCGCGGAGGCGGCCATGGCGTGGGTTGGGCAGGGCCCGCCTCTTCCCGAGCGGCGGAGGTTGCGCGGCCCGCCGGAGGGAATCTCGCTCCGCCGCGGCCGCCAGGCCGGCCCCTCCCGGCGCCCCGCCCCGCAGCGCCCGGCCCGACGCCGGGACTTTCCCCGGCGCCTCCAGCCCCCTCCCCAGCCCGGCGCCCCTGGGGACCGCGGCCCGGGGCACGCGCTTCCTCGGTCCGGAGCACCCAGCGCGGCCCCGGCCTGGCCTCTGCGGAGGCCGAGCGGGACCCCACCGAGGCCGACCCCCGCGAGCGCGGGCCCGGCCGGCCTGGGCCTGGCCCAGAGGAGGGGCGGAGAGGGGACTCCCCCAGACTCCCCCCTCGGGGGGCAGGCCACCCTTGCAGCAAGACCCCGCGACACCCGAAGCTCGGGTGGGCCGCGCGTCCAGCCCGGGGTCCCCCCTCCCTACGCGCACCTCTCGCGCTGCTCCCTGCTACTGGGGTCGCACGATGATCCCTCCCTTCAGTCGTACTGGCTTTCTTAATAGCCTTTAAATCACATATTAAGCTTTCAATCCTTTTTTGAAAACTGGTTTTAAGGGTAGCGTTAGAAAGGGCCTGGGTGAAGGAAGGAGTGGGGCTACGGGGGAGACTGGGGACAGACAGTGCAGAGGGAAGGAGAAATGCCCCACGTTGCACAACGGCCTGTGGGTTTCCTGGTACAGGCCGCGGGCGAGTGAGGAAGTAACCTCGGGCGGGGGCGGGGGCGGGGGCGGGGGCGGGGGCGGGGGCGAGGCCCGCGCTCGGCGCTGTTGCTGGTTTGATGCCACCTGGAAGGATTTCGTGGTCTCTGATCTCCCAAGATGGGCCATCAGCCTGGCTCAGCATGGCTGGAAGGGGGCAAAGAAGGCAGTAATTGCGGGGAGGCCACGAGTTAAGAACGGGGTCCTCAGGGCCCGGGTGGGAACCTGCTGGTGAACAGCAGATTTGGCAACATGTAGCTTGGCTTTTGGACTTCTTGTATTTTATTTCCTTTTCTGTAGAACTTTTGAAATTGGCCACCTTTGTAAAAATAGGGGATGAAATAGCTAGCCATTAATTGAATGATACTTAATAAAATATTTATTTATGTTGAATGATACTTTGAGTTTTTCGAGACATGTTTATAAATATGTTAAGTGAAAAAAAGCAGGCTGTAATTCAGAATCCGTGCAAAATGCATGCATGGAAAATGCCTGGAGGAAATACATGAAATAGTGGGATTGTGATTGGTAACACTTTTTTTTAATACCTTCCCCCCCACAATAGACATATTTTACTTTTATAATCAGGAAGCCAATAAACCTTGTTGAAGAAAAGGACAAACCTACATCAGTCTCAGTCTCTTGATGCCAAGTTTTCAGAGGCAGTACCAATGGGGCCTCTGGTCTTTAAGGGCAGCACCCCAGAGGGCCGCTTGTTTCTTCCCAGCTGGAAAATCTTCCAAAGCTCACCTCTGCTAGAAGTGAGATGGCTTCACTTTTCCTTAAAGAAGTGCATGCCAGAGAGCTAAAAGGAGCATGCTCATTTTGCTACTTGGCTGTGCATCCTGCTGTCACCTCGAGCACACACTATCCCAAAATCAAGTAACTGTCCCCAATTCCAAAGCAGCTTGCCATGGAAAGGCCAGTTCTTGGTGGGTGGCATTCTCATTTTCTGGCTCCTCCTGCCTGGAAGGCATTGGCAGTCATCCATAGACGACCCTGACTTGCACGGAGATCCTAGAATCTGAAAAGAACATGAAGCCAATCTTGTCAGCATTTCTTGTGCAAGATGTCACGCATCCACTGCCCATCCCCCACATAGCATCGTGCAATACTTTGTTTCTTGCAGATGACCTTTAAGTAGGTTCCCTTCTGCAGCTTCTCCCTTTTGGGGACAGAATTACTGTGAAATTATTGAAAACTTAAACCTCAGGGGCCCTCACTTACACAACCTCTTCCATGGCCCTGGGAGGGGCTGCCTCACGAGCTCATATACTTTTGTGAAATCTGCAAAGTAAGCCATTTTTAAGCACGGTTGTTAGGACCGCTGTCCCTTTCCTCTTGGACTTCTCTTTTAACATACATAGGGCTGTGACATTTTTGAGAAATGGCTTGATGTTATACATCAACAAGTTGTGAAGCTCCAAAAAACTTTTCTAAACTACCAATAATAAACATTTTGATAACTCATTCTAGAGGCAAGACTGCATTAATGTTCTTTCTATAGAGCATATTCCAAAAGGTGGTCATATGCAGAGGCAAAGGTTACAGAAAAAATGTAGGTAAAAGTATTAGGTATGTACAGATCTTAACTGTATTTTTCTGGATTTTGCAATGTTAGTGGTATTTGGCAGCTTTTAAAAATTTGTAACTTGTGATTTATTTCCTCATTCTAAATAAACACTTTGGTATTTAATTTTACATTCTTAGTTGTGTGTTTTGCTTTTTTCCAAAAAAGGGCTCCCACATATGAAGGGTGTATAAATTTCAGCCTTAAAAACCATGAATTGCTCCATCCCTTTCCATTAATTTGCTGCCTTCCAGCCAGTTGATTGTCCCTAAATATTGTCCTCATGCTTATAATCTGGAGGTGCTTCCCCTCAATTCGCTTGGGAGGGTAAATGAGAGGGGGCAGAGAGAAGCCAACATTGGTTGATGGCCAGGGTTGTTTCCACATGTGTTGTATCACTCAGTTCTCACAGTTAGCAGGGGTGACGACCATTCCACAGATGAGGAGACCGAGGCTCAGAGAGTTAAGTCACTTGCCCTATGGTGAATCTGTACTTGCTACTTTAGCTAAGCGATAACTGCATTTCCTAGAATTCCACTTACTGCATAGCTCTGAGTTAGCATGGGCCAGGAGAGATGTTTTTGAACAAGATCTGGAGGGTAGAAGTCAAAAGTACAGCCATATTCTTTTATGCTCAGGAGGCGGGGGCAGAGCAAGGGACATTGCAGTCACGACACTGGGGCTTCTCTGCTGGCTTCTGGACGGCAGGGACTGCAGCTGGCTCCTGCCAGACCGTCGACTCCAGATCCCCTGTCTCCTGGCCAGGTATGTGTTTCACTCCCTGAGTACGCGCGCCAGCTTTCCTAGGGACACTGTGTGGTCATCCAGGTTGGAGGCTTGGAGATGATGAGAACTGATGGAGGTCCCAGCTTGTCCCTGCATCCTCCGCCACCTGTCCACTTTTCCTTCTCCACCTCCTGCCCAGCGAACTTCAGGTTCCAGCCCCAGACACAGGAGAAGCAGCCTCATGTAGACTGTAGCCAACGCCCGCGACCGCCTAAATATCGGCCTGTGTTGTTAGACATTCGCAGGCACTGCGCGCTCACGGGTACGCACTGCGCGCTCACGGGTACGCACTGCGCGCTCACGGGCAGGCACTGCGCGCTCACGGGTACGCACTGCGCGCTCACGGGTACGCACTGCGCGCTCACGGGCAGGCACTGCGCGCTCACGGGTACGCACTGCGCGCTCACGGGCAGGCACTGCGCGCTCACGGGCACGCACGTGTGTCACATCACGTCACTGGTGGTTCTGCTTCTCTGATCAAAACCTGACTCACACAGTCAAGTGGTGGGTGGGCTCCTGGCCAGTCAGCCCCATCTAGCTCCAGAGCCCCCCGTCTCCCACACCAAACTCCTCGTCCTACCATTTCAGTTTCCCCGTCATCGGGCCTGGCTCTGCCTGACGGATCGTGCTTTCCGCGGCTCCCCGGCAAGACCCTGTTGTTTCCTCGGCGCGTCTTTGAAGATGTACTTTGTGTAGGTCACGTGCGCTGCTCCTCCTCCCACGCAGACAGCGTGTGCTCCCCTCTGCCTTCCATCGCCTCCCCCACTTTCTCCTCCTCATACCCGAAATCTAAAATCTAAAGCTCTATCTCTTGCCTGGGTTTCCACTTCCTGAGGACTTGGTCATCTTCCCTGATTTCCATCTTCTGCTGTTCAACCCAAGCGAGTGTCAGCAGGGATCTCGGCTGAGACCCAGGCCTCCCAGGTGTGGGTGGATGAGTGTCCCCCGCAGTCCCAAACAGGGCGGCAAGAGCTCTGCGCCCGGAGTAGGTCCTTGGGCACTGCTGTGTGGGGCTTTGATTTGTAACTCGTGTCTCTGTTCCAGGAAATGCCCGCAGCAGCTCAGGCAGACGGGCACTTGGTAACAGGACACGTTCCGGTGTCCGGAGCCGAGGTCCTGCCTTTTCACTGTGTCCCTCACGGCTCCATCCTCCTAGTGTTGCATTCCCACTTCCCCGGCATGAAACCCCACTGCAGAAGCACATACCCCGTTCTCCTCTGCTCCCTCCTGCGAGGGACCCTGGCAAGAGCTAACTAGTAGGAAACTGCGTCCTGCGTGCCATTCCTCCCTTCAACAGCGGGTGGATAATACCCTGGAGCTTGGCAGGGAGAGGAGAGATCAATCAGAGAGGAGGAACGTTTATTGGTCCTTTTAACCCCTTTAAAAAGAGAGGAGACACCTACATTTTAGGTAAATGCCAAAGCTTTGATATTCCCGACCCTGGTGAGTCCCCTGAAAAAGCCCCAGCAACCCCAGGGACAGGGACAGGGCTTCAGGGAGCTGCCCGCGGGGACTGGAAGGGGGTTGGGAGGAGATTGAGATTTTCTCAGGGTAGAGTTTGTGTAACAAAGCCTCCGGGTTTCGTAATTCAGAGAAACTGAAATCAGTCCCAGTTCTCTGGAAAGATTAAGATCCTGCCATCACCCCTTTGTGCTTAGATTTGCCCCAGAGTCCTGCAGACTTACAGGAAGAGCCTGGCAGGCTGGACGTGACTCAGAAGCGTTTAGCTCAGGCCTGGCGGTGGCTACGGCCAATCAGCAGGCCTCAGACGGGACTTGTGCTGATGACTCACGCACAACAAGCACCCTCAGCAAGCCAAGGAGTTATGCCCTCAGCCTCCCATAAGAATCGGTATCATTTACTGAGTCCCCTCCCTATGTCTTTATACAGCTGCCTCCTTCCTGGTAGCAAACTGATGAGGTAGGGAAGTGGCTCTTTGTCTCGTCTTCTCATGGCCCAGCACCTTTTGAATACCCTTGCTATATTTAGGGAACTTGTAGCTTGAGTACTCCTCCAGTTCCCAGCCTCCCTTACAGCCAGTGCCAAACTTCCTTCCCCTCTACACCTCCTCCGGGCCCAAAATCACTAAAATCTCACCTCCAAGAACCACCAGGAGTTCCCCTCAGACCCCAATTCTTCAAGAATTTTTCATGAGGGAAATCAGCTCCATACAATTAAAATAATTTTGTTATGTATCCCAAAACTTAAAAACATATATTATTCTAACTCTCTTTTGCAAATATATACAAGGTATAAAAAAAAAATCCAGCCATAGATGCCTCTATTTTCCATAGTACATGATGGATACTTCCTGGACAGCCCTCGCATATGAATATCCTTTTGTATATATTCTTTTTTTTTTTTTTTTTTTTTGCTTTTTGGTATGCGGGTAGCTCCCTGACTGGGAATCGAACCCAGGCCGCAGCACTGACAGCGCCAGTGCCGAAGCCTTAAGCCACTACACCATCAGGGAACTCCCTGTATATATTCTTTACCTTGTTTGCTGTGATTCCTCTTGTTTTCGAAACATGCATTTGAATCTCTTTTATATACTCTTTTTCTAATTTGATTACTCTGTGTGTGTGGAAAACATGTACTGGAACGTCTTGTCAAATGTATACTGTAGGTTCATTTACCTGGGAGAAGTAGGGCCTTCCGTGTGTGTGTGTGTGTGTGTGTGTGTGTGTGTGT